>APFE030162845.1:111687-137648 GCA_000404065.3 Pinus taeda
ATTTTCCACATTCTTCTCCATTTGCAAGGCATTGTTACCCTATCACCACAGGAGGGAGGTGTGACTACATACCCGTTGCTGCAGATGAATTCTAGTTGTTGTTCGTCACCCTTCTTCTCTTGGTGTTCACCACCTGCTCTGTCCGCATGATCACCATGCATGCAATTGCCCTGCTATCTTACTACCTTTTCTCTTAACATTCTCCCCCACCTACTTGTCCTCATTACCAAGGTACCTTACCCTTGCCATTTTTCAATTTCCACCTCCCCTTCCTCCATGTGAGGTCCTCGGTTGAGGCACCCACTTCCCATCCATTTATTACCCTCTGTCATTTCTTTACTTTCTCTGGATGTTCTATCTGTGTTATTTTTCCCATATCCCTTTTCCAACTGTCTCGCCCTCCTTCCATCTATCACGCACTCCCTCCATCTGTTGACTCTCATGGCCTTACACACCCTGATCGGGGATTCGGTCCTTTCTCTCTCTCATTTCTCAGTATTTCTGTGAGGCTATTCAATCCTTCTATTTGATTTATCTCTTCTCTCAGTATATCTAGACTGCTTCCAGGTCTTCCACATCCCCAGTTTCTTAAGAAATCTGCTGCCACGTTTCTTGATCACCGTACATGTGTCGGGATGATGTAGGCTACTCCTTTCATCAGGATTCCTATTTGTTGTACTGGTTTTGCTATTGTCCAACTTTGACTTATCTTTTCACATGGGGTTCCTTGCTGAAGTTTTCTCACTGTATCTATCACAAGTGTTGAATCTCCTTCCACTCCCATCTTCTGGTAGTTTTCTCTTCGAGCGATTTCTAACCCTTTTTTCAGTGCATAGAATTCTGCCTTGTTGTTGTTGGATACTCCACAATCAATTTCAAACATTCAGATTGTGTTGCATTGGTGGTCTCTAAACACTCCCGCTGAGCCTGTTGTTCTTGGATTTCCTTTGGATGCACCATCGAATTTTAGTTTAAGAAATTTCTATGGGGAAAACATGAAGTGGACTAAGGAGTCTCGGCGTATAGGTTTCTATTTCCAGGAGTTCAGCATCAGCATTCTTGAATTTAGATTTAGTCTGTCCATTACTTGTCTCTCTTGTGGTGTGCTTTCCCAATCATCTCGGTGCCATTTCTTGGCTAGAATCGTCTCTTGGATGTTTTGAACTATCATTTACCACAATTCCATTGTTGTTTTTTCCCCTTTGAAGATTCTCTAGTTCCTCTCTTTCCACACTACCCACAGAGGGAATCCTAAGGAGATATTCTAGGCTCAATTCAAGATAGAACTCTGGTATATTTTCTTTCTCCATTTTTCCATTTTTTTTGGTGCTTGATTGATCCTTGTCTGTGTGGAAAAAGAATAATTTATGATTTTTCCATATGATTTTGCTGTAATTGCAGGCATTCATTAGGTGTTCCATTGTTTCATTTTGTCCTTCACATGTGCAACAAATCGATGGCACGTGCACCTCTCTTACCTGTAGTTGGTCCCATGTTAAGCCACGACCATGGTGTACCACCCATAGGAAGAAGGCTACTTTTAGCCAGAGTTTGTCCTTCCATATGCGTTTCCATATGGGTTTCCCTTGTTGTTGCTGGTGTTCTGCTTGCAGATAATATCCTTCTTTGATGGTGAACATCCCTTTTGTTATGTATCCCCACCTTATAATATATGATCCTTCCGTAATCTATATTCTTTTGGAGTCCATTTATTTGTTGTAAGTTGTCCACTGTATAGAGTCTGCTGCTTCTGGCCAGTGTTGTCTGTTCTTCCATTTTCTCCATTGTACTCCTGTTACTATTTCCTAGAAGTTTCTCGTCATCTTGTTTGCTAGGCTGTTCGTAGTTAGGAATATTTCTGCTAGGTCTGGCCTACTGAATAAGTTTTCTCTCTGCTGCCAAGCCTCTTGCTAGAACGTGGCTTTATCTCCTCCTCTAATTTTCAAGAAACTATGGGTTCTTATCAGTTCCTTGTTTTCTGCTGCAAGGTTCTAGATTATCAAACCCTTTATATTCTATTGAATTCTCAATCTTCCTTTTGTCAACCTAGGCATCACATTATTTCTACCCCATATCTCTTTCCATAGATATGTTCCTCCTTGTATCCATCTCCACCATAACTTAGCCCCCATGACATGGTTCAAAGTATATGGGTCTTGGAGGCCCAACCTCCCTACTTTGTTTGGTTTAATTGGCAAGTTCCAAGATCAAAAATCCCATTTCTTTATTGTTTGTGGCCCTTGCCACAGGAATTTCTTGAAGATATTTGTCATCTCATTACACACAATTTTAGGGACTGTTAGGCTTGAGAGATGGTATAAAGGTATTTATTGTAGCACTGCCTCAAGCAGTATGAATCTACTCACCATGTTTAATGTCCGAAAAGTCAAATTATATAGGCGACCTTAGATCTTTGTCAGGAGTACCTTCCAATTTGCCACTGTGATCAGATGAAGACTTAATGGAATCCCCACATATTTTGATGGGAAGGTTCCTATATGTGAATCCCATTATTCTTGCCAGAAATGTTTGGGATTGAGTTGTTGTGTTGAAGAAGAAGATATCTGAGTTCTCTTTGTTGATTTGCATTCCTAAAGCATTCATGAAGTCTTGGAAAATGGCTAGGAGGGCTTTGGCTTCCTTAAGGATTGCGATGAGCCTCATCATTGGGTAATTATATGGGCCTTAATTCACCTCCTAGCTTAGTCAAACCAACTTTTCTCATAACTTATTACATGTTTTTTATTATATTTTTTTTATGAGGTGAGTTAGAGTTGGATATTATGCTTTGTGGTCTAATATGCATTGAATGCAGGATTAAAGGAGAAAATCAAGGAATTTTGGCAAAGACTAATGCCAAAATTTGAATGGGACAAGGGAGAGGGATTGTAATAGGTAAATCCTCCATATCTACTACTCTTCCATTCGAATATTCCTCCATTCATCACATCAGCTCGGAGTACAAACAACCAAATCATGAGGACTAGAAGGCAAATGAGCAAGTGAGAGACAAAGCACCAGTTTATCTCGAGTTTGGGGAGCCGAGCCTCCCTAATTTGAAGGAAGTCGTTGGTGACTTCAGATGTATAAGTAGAGAGGCCTAGGACTTTCGTAGGATTCAAATTTTTTATTGTAAAACTCTAATCTATTTTCGAGCTGCAAAACTTGTGACAGTTCTATTGATGTAATTTGTTGTTTTGGTAATAAGAATGAGTTTTGTTTTAAGCCAACACCGAGTTAACTCAGAGGGCTGAAGCTCTTGGGTTAGGGTCCAACCCTAGCAGCCAAGGCTCCTCTTTATTGTACATGTATGTTTAATGTAGATTCATAGCTTCATTGTTAATTTTTTTTAGATGCATTTCCATTACAAGTAGTGTAGATTAGATTGGTTGTTTGATAACTTGCTTCCATTTGTGCCTTATTTCAAGTGGAAGGTTAGCTAGAGAAAAATGATCACCACAAAGCTGTTAGCAGGTGTCTCAGCCTCCCTTCCTCCCTCTGGGACCATGACTTGAGGAAGGGACCCTTAAGTAGCCCCAAAAACACAGATTTCTAGTTCTTTTATGAGCTTTGGAGTTTGTTGTCTTTAATTTAGTATTTGATTAATTTTGCAAGGTAGATTTCATTGTTGTCTTTTTCATCTCCATTTTTGTAGTAGATCTCACTCATGCTTTAATTCCTTTTAGCAACTTTCTTCATGCACAGTATAGGTAGTTGATTCATTAATTCTGCTTTTCTAGTTTATGAAAATGTATCTTGTTGCATATATTTTTGGAAGACACACATGTTTTATGCAGAGCAAGTGCTTTAGGAGGAGAATAAGACTTCATAAACAACATCCACCTTCCACTTCATCCACCTTAGTCATCCCTTGTTTTCACCATCACCTTCACTAGTTTTCCATCATTTTTCATAGAAATTATCCCAAGCACATTGAGCGAATCTAGCCATCTATTATCTTGGATATTGAATCCTGAGTGATCCTAGACCTTCTCCCACTCCATTCCACCCATCACACACCTTTCCTAAGCCTCCCATCACCTCCAACACCTCACATTTAGATCTCGGTTGTATCTTGTAGGTTTCCTGTAATTCTATAAGATCATCCTGTAGGTTTTCCTAAAACAACCTATTTTGAGGCCGAATTGATGGAAAACCTCTAGTAAGTCACCAAAGCCTACCAGGGATCCTCCACACTATCCAACCATCTCATAACCCTTCTATCCATCCTCAAACATTCTTAATCCACCTGCCACATCCACAAGAACAATTAGTTTTCATACTTGATTTTGCATAAGAAGACAAAAAAACCAAAAACAGATTTAGTTTAGTCTCTTTACTTGCACATTAGCATTGTTTGATGCTTCTTACTTCTACAACTTAGATAGTAGCACTTGTTTCATGTTGATTTAGCATTTCTGCCTAGCATAGCTTCTTAAATGTTTAATTAGGGTATGGTGTGATTTAGCATTACATGTTGACCTTCTCCATTAATGCAGTAGAGTAACTCTCTTAGAGTAGATTTAAATTTCTTCCATATAAGAATCAAGATTCTTTCGACTCCATAGAAGTCTATCTTGGAACCCCAGTGGTCTCTCGCCAATTGAATAGTGACAACAAGCATAACCATAACTTTTACTTGTGCATACAGCAATGTCACCTCCAAATTTGTACACACCCTAGGTTGATAAGTAAAGCTGGTATCCCAGGAGTTGCAGCATCCTTGCTGCAATACTGGCGCTCATCAAGTTGCTTGGAAAAACATCATAATGTCATCAACAAAATGTTGATGTGTTAAGGCCAAATCATTTCCCCACACGCACAAGACTTTAAATTGTCCTGCTTGCACCTTCACTTTAAGATATCTTCTAAGACCTTCAGCGACTAATATGAACAAGAAAGGGGAAATTGGATCTTCTTGTTTGAGCCCCCTTGTTGCATTGAATGCCTCTATCGGATATCCATTCAAAAGGATTGAAAATAAAGGAGTTGATATCAAAGAATAAATCCAATTTATCCATTGAGGGTTAAAGTCGAAGGCTTTCAAGATACCTTGGAGGTAGGTCCAGCTTAACCGATCGTATGCTTTTGATATATCTAATTTGATAATCATTCCTTTGGCTTTGAGGTGCTTAAGGGAATTTACTGCTTCTTGAGCTATTATTATCCCATCCACAATTTTCCTTCCTTTAACAAAACTAGTTTTCTCTTGGGAAATTAAGTTGGGAGGATGAGTTTGAGGAGATTGACCATGATGGTTGAAAGTATTTTGTAGATTTAATTGCATAAGGCTATGGGTCTAAACCCCCACGTCTCTTCGGAGTGGTCAGGTTTTGGAATAAGAGCTAAAAAGGTTGAGTTAAGAGCCAGATGTATCTATTTTGTTCGTCTGGACTCCTCCACTAATTCCAGGATATCGTCTCCTAGAATAGGCCATGTTTCCTGGAAGAATTATGTGGTAAATCCATCTGGTTCCAGAGCTTTATTCTTTTCTAATCCTTTGACAACCTCTTTCACTTGTTCCATGGTTATTATCCTCATTAGAGATAGGTTCTGATCTCTACTAACCAGCTGGGGGATATGCCTATTTATCTTACCTATATCCTTTGTTCTGTCTAGATTTGGTTCTATAATTATATCTTGGAAATGATGAACTAGCAAGTTCTCCATCTTTTCAGTTTGTATTATTCGATTTCCTCCCTAATCTAGTAATGAAAATATTATGTTATACTGTTGGTGTTGTATCATTCCTTTGTGGAAGAATCTAGTGTTTCTTTCTCCCTCCCTTAGCCACTAGACTCTCTATTTTTGTTTCCACAATATCTCTTCTTCCCGCCTCCTTTCCTCCATCCTAGTCAACAATTGTCCTTCTTCCTCCACTAGCGTTTCTGATCGGCCATTTGTTATTATTTGTTGTTGCACCCTTTTCATCACTACCTGGAGCAATTCCTGATCTTGATGAATATTCCTGAATTCTTATTTGTTCCATTCTTTTATTTTTCCTTTGAGCTCTTTAAGGTGTAGCTAGAATGTATGCATTTTTTCCGCTCTTGTTCTGTGCTTGATCCCCACCAGTCCATTGTTTTTTCTAAGAAGGTCAAATCACAAAACCAAAAGGCTTCAAACTGGAATTATCGCTTATTCCTTCCTTGTTTCATATCTAATTCTAGCCTAATTGGCCAGTGGTCAGATGCCATGCATGGAAGGATTGGCCCTTCATAATAAACATCTCTACTTATTAAATTCTCAGTTTCCAGGAATCTATCTAGTCGTGACACAATTTGACGGTTTCCTCCTCTTCGATTATCCCAGGTGTAAGTTCCATTATTGGTAGGGATATCTACTAGGTGGAGCTCTTCTTGCAGGTCCCTGAATTGCTCCATTTCAGGTTCTTCTCTTCTAATCTCGTCCTTTTTTTTTTTTCTCTAAAGATATTATTAAATTAAATTCCCCTACTATTAACCAGAGCTTTTCTGCATGAATTTGGCTTAATTTCCTAATGCTTTGTATAAAGTTTTCCTTCTCCGCAGTGATATGTGGTCCATAAACTACTGAGATTATGATCCATTCTTTAGTCCCTATATTCCGGAAGTGGCCAGTAAGAATTCTTGGCATTCCTATCCAATAGTGTACCATGACCTCTGCCAGGTTCCAGAGTAATGTTATTCCTCCTCACTTCCCCTTGCACTCCCTTTGGCATCCCGTGTAACTACTTGATATCTTGGTTTCATTTTCCATGGAATATCCTCTAGTTTTTCACCTCTTATCTTTGTTTCTTGGAGAAGAACTATTTGAGGATTTTCCTTTCTTAATTACTCCTATAGATATCTCTTTTTTCCTTGGCTGTTAAAGCCCCTTATATTCCATGATAACATTATCATTGGTTAACTTTATTTAGTTGTTGTAATACCACTGAAAGTGGTACTACCCTTCGAGTGTTTACCGACATCTCTCGCATTATTTGGATTAACTCTTGCAGATTTCTTCTCCCTCTTTCTTACCTCCTTTACTTTTGTTTTGGTGTTCTTGTGAGTTTTCTTCTTGTTGCATGCCCAATTTCTCTGTTATCTCTACTTGGCTCTGTCCTTTCTTAGCCTTATATTGTTGGAAGGTTTCCTTGTATAGTATCTTTTGGTCCTTTGGGATGAATCTTTCATCCATATGCCTCCATTCATTTAACAATCTTTTCATAAATTCCTCTCTTGTGCTTAACTCCTCTCCCATAACTGCATCTACTTCCATTATAGTGAGATCTATTTGTTCCCGTTCTTCTTTTTCTATCAGATTAATTTGGGATTTCCTCTTTCGGGTTGTTTTTTCTTTGCTCTGACTGCTTTATTTTTCTTTCTCTTGGTAGTCCATTATTTCTGTCTCATTTTCCATTCCTTCTTCTTCTTCCTGCAATACCTCATATCTTTTCTTGCTATTCATTTTCTTTTGGTTGTTTCCTGGGTATCATTGTCCTTTCGGGGTCTTCCTTTTGTTCTTGAATTCTTTGAATCCCTCATTTGCCTCCTATGGGGGTTTCATTTATTTTTCTTTTAAATATGACAGGGCTTCTTGGTTCAACAAGAATTCCTTGAATAAGTGACCTTTTTCATGGCATGAATGACATCGGAACGGTATATGCTCATAGTCCAAGGTTTGTTGCCAGATTTCTTCATTATATTGTAGTTCTATTTATTCATGGATGGGCTCCGAGATATTCATTTACACATAGATCCTGGTATATGAGGTATAGTGGCCCCTTCATGTGGTTTTTGTGATTTTAACAAATCGTCCTATTGAGCTTCTGATTCCTTCCAGTATTTTCGGATCCCCAAAATCCATTAGGAGGCCAAAGAGTGTCACCTAAACAGGGTCTGCTAGGAATTTCTCTTTATCAGGATTATAACATTTCTCCTAGTATCTGATGAACAATCCTACATTATAATGAAAATATGGACCATTTTCAAAAACTCTTTCCTTATCTTGCATGTTTGAGAAGATTACTGTAAAACAGCCTTTGGCTCCCATCTTCAGTTCTACATGTCCTTTTGGTTGCCATTTCTGCTGGATCCATCTGATCATGTCCTTCTCCATTGGCCAAACACCAATGAATATTCATATCATTGCATGGTCCTTCATGTAGCTGCAATATTTCTCAGTTTGTTGAGGGGTATTATGAATTTGTTGAGGGGTATTATGAATCTGGGTTTCTCTATTGCATGTGGCAAGAATTGTCCTCTACTTTAGGCCTTTCATCTAGCTCCTAGGACATGGCCATTATTGGAGTCTCCCGCTTCTTGGGAGCTAAGTTGTTTCCTGGCTTTCCCACTTGATTCACCAGCTTCTACGTTCTGGTAGGAGGGGATCTCCCCCCCCCACCATCTAATGTGTGCATGTCCTTTCCTTCTGTCGACTACATGTCAATGCATTCGTTCCTCTGTAATGTTAGGTTTCTTGCAGGTTTTCTAATCATAGGGTTTAAGCCTCATATTTCGAGAGCATTGCATATGCGTGGGCACAAGCAATTTAGGATGTGTGTTTTTCCCCTACTTGATTTTTAAATTACATTCGTCAGGTTATTATTTTTAATATTGAAGTAAACTACTTTTGCAGCCTACACTAATTAAATATTTGATCTCATGAAACAGAAGGCAGATCAAAGAACAAGATACATAGGACACACTTATTTTTGGACACAATAGTCCGCGGAAAAACCCAATGCGAGAAAATGGGTGCATCAGTTCTAAGGGTATATTATTATGCAAGAGAAATATTTGAATACAAATATAGGATGCTCATCAAGCAATCTTTTACAGAGAAAATATTGGTGAAAAATATGAGTGATTTTTACCTCACTTCACCTAGCAGAATGCTGGCTAATCTGGCACAAGACTAGCTAACCCTGACTATTTATGCATTACTTCATTTTCCCTCTATCTCATCTTTCCCACTCGTTTCTGCAGTTCCCAACATTTTTGGCTATTCTAGGCAATTCCATCTTCTGCCCTCTACGTCAGCTTTCCCAGATGTTATGGCAGTTCCCGGTAGTTTCGGTTATTCCCAATAGTTCCGGCTTTTGCCCTCTGTGTCATATTTCTCGATAGTTCTGCCAATTCTAGGTAGTTTTGGCTGTTCCTGGTAGTTCTGTAAGTTTAAGTTGTTTTGACAGTTCCGGATTCTGTATGACAGAAAAATTTTCTACGTCATCTCTCTCGGCTTCTGTGTTGCCTCTCTAGAAGCTCTCTCAGAATCTTTGTTAGTATTATCTGGAAATTCCTTCTCCCGGATTTTCAGTGCCCCTCTGCTGCACAATCTCCCTAATTGATTTTCCTCCTAAGAACTTCTCACCTCAGAAAATCGATTTCATCAATCTTTGTATGTGTGGTTTTCTAAATGAACCCCAAGCCTCCATCTTATACTTTTCCTGTTGAGTCTTCAACGACCAAGATTAAGTCTCTAATCAACAATTAAGATTAAAACATGATTGATCTGCCTTCTAGATTATTCTCACCCATATTTTGAACAATACCCATTAATATTTTAATTTTCCTAAGTTTAGACTTAGGAACTCCATTAAAAATATTAATTATTTTAATAAAATACAATCCAGGTGGAATTTCACCAAACAGATTCTGGGTTCTTTAGAACTCATGTTCCTTAGCCTATCCACCAATTTTCAAGTCTAAATCACTTCTGGTGCTACCAAATATGAACACTCCCTCTTAATGAGGAAAGTGCTCTAGCGACAATGTCCACCTCCATGCTGCTTTTTCTTGAAGCATCTCCTTTCTACACTGCTGCTACCACCCACATGGTGTTGCTTCTACTACTGTACTACTGCCCATGACATTGTCACTGCCACTACTGCACATCTCCCTCTTAAACGTTGCATTTTTACTATAGCTCCCTCTCAAATGTTGCATCTGCTATGTTGTTAGCACTGCCACTGCTAACATTGCATCAGTACTGCAACTTAGTTGTTGAGAGAAGAAACTGAGAAACATCCAAATTTAGTTAAACTTAACTGTGTTCAACAAAATACAATGAATGTTGGAATCTGACTGTTGTCTATTCTAACCATCTGAATCTTTTGCGCTCCTGTTGACTCTTGCAATGTGCCAACTGCACTACTGCCAACCTTCCTCTACGCTAATCAGTCTCTGGTCCCCAGCTACTACATCTATCCTCCAAATGCTTCACTACATCATCTGACACTAAGTCCATCTCTCTACTACTGAATTTTGGGCTCTCGTAGCATGGAATTAATCAAAAAGGTGGACTCTTCAAGGATCCTGCCCACATGCGGTCCTCTAGAATATAGCTCAATATCACTCCATATCCCTCTTGGAGATGCGTGGGCACTCATGGAAAACTCATCCTCGTCAATCTTTACTGAAGCAGCCTTAGGATCATGTTTCTCATCCTTGTCCTTTTTCTTCAAAGGAGACTAGAATGCATAGTGTCCCAACTCGAAACCACTGAAACATTTCACCTTCGAAATGTCTTTATTTCACTTCAACTTTTGTTGTTCCTTCAATACTAGAGTTGTGTTCTCCTCCTCCTCCTTCACCTTTGAGCCACTCCTACTGTTGCCACTGAGATTGACCTTCGCTAGGTCCCTCCTTAATTCCTCCTATTGAAGATCTACCCACATCTCCTCCCATGAAGTTAACTTGCCATTCATCTGAGGCTCCATTCATGGCTATCCTCACCATTACGGTTGGCTGATGAGTTGACCCCACTACAGCAAGCTAGTCTCTAGTGTCCTAAAGATGCTAAAGATAGAGGTTCACCCCTTCTCCTTTTTGCATCAAATTTCATTTCAACTTCTGCTCCAAATACATCTTTGGTTTTTCGGAAGAGCCTGCAACCAGGGAAGACAAGGCATCTCACATCTCTTGGGATGTATCCTTGCCCTACAAGTGTGAGACCACATGATCTCAAACTCCATCAAGAATGAAACTTTTTTCCTTCCCCTTCTCAGTGCTGTACTTCTTATTCTGATCATTGTCAGCAGAACAACTAAAACACTTTTGATATAGGCCTCAAGATCATATTCCTCTAGAACAACTAAGATTTTGGTCTTCCATATGACATAGTTGGAGGCACTGTCCAACTTGTCCTGATCTCTTTTCGAGTGGATTTCTGACCCGGTAGAAACTACGCCCTTGAGGCACTGCATTCATTAGGGGAATTTTGAGGTCTCAAATAGGCCTCCTAAGAAAAATGTACAACCAAAATAAACTTTATAAGAACCAATAGGATTCAAGATGATGATGTCAACAATGGGGGATGATTCACCATTTTTGAAGTAAAAAAGTAAAAAGATTAAAAAATAATAAAATAATAAAACTACTTTCTCAACTCATATTTTCAACTTATCTCCATAAGGTTTTACTCAAATTTCGAGTGGGAACACTTGTTCGATGCAAAATTTAATTCCTCATCCAAATAGTACCCATGTTACATACTTTCAATGGATTTTTCTACATGAAAAAACGTGATTGCAATCACGTTTTTCATGTTTTTCTTATTTTTTGTGTATCAAGGTCCATCAAAAGTATGCAACATGGGTATTCCTTGGATGAGGAATTGAATTATGCATGCAACGAGTGTTTCCGCTCGACATTTAAGTAAACCCATAAGTAGATAAGTTGAAAATATGAGTTGAAAAAATGGTTTTTTCTTTTTTCCCTCTAAAATTTGATGATGTAATCTAATCTTATTTTATTATTTCCACTATTATTTTATAATTTCCTCTGGAGGCCCATTTTAGATCTCAAAAATCCCCTAATGGAGGCTATGCATCACTCCCTCTACCTCTACAAACTCACGTACAAGAAATCATACCTCTTTATCATCTCACTCAGAGAGAGATATCCTAGGATTTGCTTCCCAGCAAGGACTACGCAATCCCTTCAAGGGGATTGGAATTGCTACCAAGTGTATCTTTTGGCCTCACTACTCAGCACTAGATCTTCTCTTCTTGTTTCAAAATCAATCCTATGATACCATGTGAAAATTCCTACACTGAAGGAACCCCTACTACAACGAATCTGAATCTACTTCACCTACTTGATTTTTAAATTACATTCATCAAGTTACTCTTCTGAATATTGAATTAAATTACTTCTGTAACCTACACTAATTAAACATTTTATCTCATGAAATAGAAAACAAAGAAAAGAACAAGATACATCGTACACACATATATTTGGACACAATAGTCCCCGAAAGAACCTAATGCGGGAAAACCGGTGCAACTGTCTTGAGGGTATATTATTATGTAGGAGAAATATCTAAATACAAATATAGGGTTATCATCTAGCAATCCTTTATAGAGAAAATACTAGTGGCAAATCTGAGTGAGTTTTACCTCACTTGGCTCGGCAGAATTCCGGTTGATCTGGCACAAGACAGGCTAACCTAGTCTATTTAAGCATCACCTCTTCTACCCTCTATGTCATATTTCCCAGTTGTTCCAACAGTTTCTGGCAGTTCCCATTTTTCCGAGTAGTTTTGGCTTCTACCCTCTGCGTCAACTTTCCCAGCTGTTCTGATAGTTCCTAGAAGTTCCAGCTATTCCCAGCAGTTCCAACTTCTTCCCTTTGCATCAGCTTTCCCGACAGCTCTCGAAGTTTCTTGCAGTTCCAGTTGTTCCTAGAAGTTCCGACAGTTCTCGATAGTTTTGGTTGTTCCGACAATTCTGGATTTTACATGACAGGCAGCTTTTCTGTGTCATCTCTCTTAGATTTTGTGCTACCTCTTAGCAAGCTCTCTCTGCCTCTCTGTCAGAATTCTCCAAAAAGTCCTTTTCTCGGATTCTCAGTCCCCCTCTACTACAAGATCTCCTGAATCAATTTTCCTCCTCAGAACTTATCACCTCAGAAAATCAATTTCGTTAATCTGTGTGTATGTGTTTCTAAATGAACCTGAAGCCTCCATCTTATACTTTTCCTTTTGAGTCTTCAAAAACCAAGATTAACTATCTAATCAATGGCTAAGATTAAAACATGACTTGATCCGCCTTCTGGATCATTCTCACCCATATTTTGATTAATACCCATTAATATTTTAATTTTCCTAAGTTTAGACTTAGGAACTCCATTAAAAATATTAATTTTTTTAATAAAATACAATTCGGGTGGAATTTCACCAAATGGCTTGTGGTTTCTTTAGAACTCATGTGCCTTATCCTCTTCGTCAATTTTCAAGGCTAACGAACTTCTGATGCTATGAAAAACTAACAGGGGATACCACCCACTGTCCCAAAACAATAAAGGCTCTATCATGTCAATCAAGCCCAAGTGAGCCTCGAGTTGTCTCACACCCTGATTGGGGTTTCTGATTAGGAGTCAGGTCCTGGTTTAGAATCAGAGTCAATTGGTTCATTCTTACTTCCCCAATCTCCCTTATCTGAGGCTTATCTATATTCACTCTCGGGTGAAGACAACCCTAATTTGCTAAGAAATTCGCAGCTTTGTTGCCATTGCGGTAGACATGCGAGGGGATGATATATTTGAAATCTTAAATAAGTTCACTAATATCCCAGATCAAGCGAGTAGTCCTCCATGTTTTGCTAATACTTTCCCATTGGGACCCTTGGTTAAGCTTTTTAATAGTATTAATGATCAGAGAAGAGTCGCCTTCCACCACCATTTTTCTTAACCCTTCCCTTCTAGCTATTATCAAACCATGTTTAACAACATTTAATTCAACTTCATATTTACTTGTAATGCCACAATCGGAAGCATATATTCGGACATCTCGAACCTGTGAATCCTTGATAACCCCTTCAAAGCTCGCATCCCCAGGGTTACCTTTGGATGCCCCTTTGACGTTTAGCTTGAGAAAACCCTAAGGGGGGCATGAGAAGCGAGAAGCAGATTGGCTCGGAGGTAACTTTAATTTCAAATATGAGGGTGCAATAATTTGCAGGGATAAGTTGGGAGTAGACAATATCTGCACTTCTTGGGGGTTTACCTTACAATCATGAGAATGTTATTTCTCTACTAGTATAGATTCTCTTACTTTTTGAAGTATTCCTTTCCACATTTCCAAGTGTGAAAATTTATCGTCCTTGAAAATAATTTTGTTCCTTTGCTTCCATACTGCCCATAAAATAAAGCCGAGAGATAAACACTAGGCTCGATTTACCACCGTATTATATGATACTCCTTTCCTCCAACTCCCAATGGTGGATCAGATATTGGTATTATCCTGGTCTAGATGACCAAAAAAAGTATCTATATTATGCCAGAGTTGGAATACAAAGGGTCATAGATTGAAGAGATTCTCTATGGTTTTAGTCTGAGAGGCACACATACTATAGAAAGAGGGCCCATGGATTCCTATCTTCTGTAATTGGTCCCAGGTGAGAATCCTGCCATTTCACACTAGCCACGGGAAATACATTACTTTCGGCCAAAATTTTCCTATCCATATTTTCCTCTAGAGTGCATTGTTCTGATCTGGATGGTCCTCTATTGCTAGTTGGTAAGATTCTCTTATGGTGAACATACCTTTAGTTTTATACCCCCACTTGAGAATGTCTTGTCCTTCTAATGGTGTAATTCTTCTAGTGCACAGCTTGGAATCAAACACATCCCATTGATTTGAGTCAAGAGGGTTGTGCTAGTATTGTTTTATTTTCCATTCTCTCCATTGATTCTCGAGGTTCGGGTCCCACAACTAATTAACCGTCAAGTTGTGGGGTCTATTAGTGAAATGGAAGATCTCTGCCAAATCCTACTGACTCAAGAGTTTTTCATGTTGTTGCCGCGAATCTGGCCAAAATAGAGCTCTCCTCCCATCTCTAATTTCCTAGAATGTATGGTTATGAATTAATTTTTTACTCTCAGAATCTAAGTTCCAAATTGATGATCCTCTTGGAGTTCGCTTCATTCTTAGTCTTTCCTATGTAGGTGAAGGCATGCTATATTTCTAGCCCCAAATGACCTTCCCAAGATCAGTACCACCTTGAATCCATCACCACCATATTTTTTCCCCCATCACTTGGTTTAGTAGAAAGGGATCCCGAAGACCTAACCCCCCTACCATTTTAGGTTTAGTCAACCAATCCCATGAAAGGAGTGCCCATTTTTAGCTTCCTAAGCCTCATGCCATAGGAATTTTTTTGAAGATAGTTGTTATATTAGAACAAGAAATTTTAGGAGCAGCTACACCTGAGAGTTCATCTATTGGGATTGATTGTAGCACAAACTTCAGTAAAACCACCCTCCCAATAATGTTTAGGGATCAAAAAGACCAGTTTTGAAGTCGGGATTGTATTCGCTCAAGGAGGGTTTTCCAACAGGAGGTCCTAAGGGAGTTAGTTACTAGGGGAATTTTGAGATATTTGGATGGAAGGGAGCCAATGTGAAATCCCATAATCATGGCCAAGAAATATTGGGAAGGAACCAGGGTGTTGAAGAAAAATAAAATAAATTTCTCATTATTGGTTTGAGTACTGGAAGCTTTCATAAAGTCTTGCAATATAGCTTTTAGAGCCCTAGATTCCCAAAGGGAGACTTTACATAATAACATTGTATTATCTAAAAATTTCTAGTGGGATAAGGGAAGGTCATTGCCCCATAGATGAATTCTTTTTAAATGGCTAGCCTGAACAACTAATTTTATATATCTTCCTAGACCTTTCGTAGTCAAAATGAAGAGGAAGGGTGCAACAGGGCCACTTTGATGGAGACCTATGGATGCATTGATGGTCCGGGAGGGAGAGCAATTTATAAGGATTGAGAATACCGGCGAGGAAATGAGAGAAGAAATCCATAGGATCCATCGCTGGTTAAAGCCAAAGGCTTTCAGTATGTTCATCAGAAAGGACCAACTCGAGCAATCATAGGCTTTGGATCAGTCCAATTTTATCATCATACCCTTTTATTTAAGGTTGTTGAGAGAGTGATTTGCCTCCAGGGTAGTGACAATGCAATCCAGAATTTGGCAGCCTTGGACAAAATGTGTTTGCTAAGGAGAAATTAGGGCAGGAAGGAGGGGCTTAAGACGATTGACCATAATGCTGGAGATAATTTTATATATGAAATTACATAGAGAAATAGGTTTGAATCCCTAAGGGTGTTCAGAATGAGATGTTTTCAGAATTAGGGTATAAAAGTAGAGTTAAGAGCGGGATGTATATGTCGGGATAACCGAGATTCTTCAACCACTTCCAAGATATCCATCACCAAAATAGGCTAGGCCGCCTGAAATAATCTTTCAATGAAGCCATCAGGTCCTATTGATGCCTCAAGAATCATTGCACCAACATTGGGCATAACCACCCGCTCCAGCCCTTAATGCAGTTCCTTTTCTGTTGGTATGGTGTATCCGATTCGATAGTATGGGACCAGTTTCCCAATAGAATGTGTTTTGATGAATTGGTGTTTAATATATATAACAAAATGATAGATTTTTCGGACAACAAGCTTATGAAAGTATTAGATCTATATATAACCTGGGTAATCCAATATCAGTGTGATTTACAATGATTTCTGGTAATCAAATGCTAATGAAAATCAATCACTTGTCTACAGAAAGTTAAGCATGAATGGTGATCACTTTAAACAAAGTGATATAAAACATACCACATATCATAATAACATCAATTGTCAGCATATATATTTAGAATATCAATTCCAACTTATTCAAAAGTGATATAATGCAGAATTGTATGAACATTCACATATAACAACAATATTGAATCAAAAGGCTGTTTAATTGCATAACATGAAACAAAGGACATTGATAGAAGTACCATATGTATTTGAATCCTCTTACGGAAGTGACAGTTTGGTTTGCTCTTCTTATTCTAAAAACTTAAAAAAGATACAGAAGTGCAAGTCCTCTTGAAATCTCTTTTCAACAAGTTTGAACCTTGATCCCTGTTTTCTACAAAAGTAAACTAAGAAGTGCAGAAATGTGATCTTCTTTAATCTCATTTAAGACAATTTCAGGACCCTTTCTAAAATGACATGAAAGGGTCTTTATAGAAAAAAAAAAAAAAAAAAAAAAAAAAAAAAAAAAAAAAAAAAAAAAAAAAGAAGTTCGTAAAAAGTGGTTAGGGTGGTGGGAACAACCTTTCCCAAAATATGGGATTTCATGTTAAAAATAGAATTGCGATAACTTTTGAAAAGATGCATTGCATCTATTATTCCTCCTGCGGCTTTAACTGACAAATCTCAAGCATAATTTGGATCTCTAGTGGATGACTCATCCTAGCATGCAACTGACCTGTGTATACTGCATCCAAGAGTTTTGGCATCATGTGATTAATTGCATCAACAAGACATTTGATTGTCATTTGTTGGCTATGCGGTTTGACTAAATAAAACCAATGTGTATCCCAATTGAGGCATTTTAATTTTTTTGAGTTTATCCTCTCTGGTATTCAAATCTTGCTTCCATTGTTTTTCCAACACCTTTTCTTTCGGAAGGTTTTCTGGGGAACACTCAAAAATTAAATTATCGCTGTATAAGTTATTGTTTATCAGCTCAATGATATTATTCATCACTGCCCTAGCCCTTGAAGTTTCTCTTTCTACTTTGATCTGATGTGTTTCCCATTCTGAACGTAATATCTCCTTATGAGATTCTTCAATTACTGGCAATTTAGCAGCCCTTCCCTTTTCTATGTTTTGCCAGGAGATGTAACCTATGATTTTGTCATCTTCTCCCCCGAATTCCAACTTGGAATTGATCGCTTGATCTACTAGTGCGTTGGTTTTGATACATAGTGGATAAATGAGAGATATCTTTTGGCAGAGTTGGGTTAGCTGTTGAGATAAGAAATTATTTATTTCTAAGGCTTCCTTTATAAACTCTTCAACTTTGGGATTGTCTTTGAATTGCTCCATTGAGAGTTGTAGTTGCTTTATTTGCTCATCCTTAGATTTCATCTCTTCATGATGTGCTAGTTTTAGTTGTTCGAATTCCTGAGATAGTTGTTGTTGTCTTTCAATAGCTTGTTGATCAATCATCTATTTTTCCACCATTAACTGTTCTTCAAGTTGTTTAATCTTTTGATCTTTTTCCTTGACCAATTGATTAACTTTGGTTGCTTTATCTGTCATGGCAGCTGTATATGCTCCTTCAAACTGAGATAAGTTTGTCAAGTCCTTAGAGGGATTGACTTCTGAGTCTTTCCAGACAACATTCATGGATTCATCTTGAGGAACTATTGTTGATGCTTGGTCTATCTTTCTCTTTTTCCTTTTCCTTTTGACTACAGCGTTGTGTTTAGGGATATAAAACACATCCAAAGGTGGAATTTCCTGTATGCTCAGTGTAGTCTTTGATGAAGAATACTCAGGGATTATCTTGATTCATTTTATAACTAAGTCCTTGCTAGATGGTTTTTCAGTCACATGATCATGAATCATGGGTTGTTGTCTTAAGAGGAATTCCAGTGTGGTAACATTTTGGGTATCACTTTGCCCTTTGATCTGTTGATCAAATTGTTCCCATTATTTGATCAATATTGGATCAATGTGGACATCTGTGCCTAACTGTTCACTTTCCTTATCACTTGTCTCAATTGCACTATAATGTTTCTCTATATCATGCTCCGTGCTTTGCTCTATTTGCTGGATGATTGGTGCAATATTCAATGAATCCAGTGGTACTGTCTGAAGCCTTTTCATCCTGTAATGGATGAATTGGTCCATTTTTGCTGATTCCAACTTGATTTTTGCTAGGTGTCTCACTTGTGTGAATGCTTCTGCTAATGTACATAAGTCATTGAATTCATCATCCTCATGGACAAATTGTTTAACCTTTACCTGAGCAGTAAAATTATAAGCAATTTTATTCCGGTCATACTGTCTTTTGGGAATAACAACTAGGTTCAACCCCTTTGTTTTCTCGGCTTCAATTTGGGCATGTTTATAGCCATGTAATGAATAGATGCTACATCGAATAGGAAAGGCATGCCATAACTGTTTCCTGGCTTCTTTGAGTTTTTTGTAACTGTCTGATAGGCTATTTCCCTATCAAATAGTTTGTCTGGGACATAAAGAGGAAGGACATGTGGGTCGGTGATGCTACCAAAAGCCCTAATGTATGTGAACATTTCTTCATGAAACCAACTGCCAATTCAAGTTAAATCAATACTAGCCTCCTCGGACAACTGAGTAGTTGGTCTATTAAAAATGGCCTGATGAATGGGTAGGATGAAACCATAACAAATTGTAGAAATGCTTCTTATATTGGGTCTTCCACAAGAATTTATGGTAAACCTAGATAGGGGTTGGGTCCTAGATATTCCACTTCCTTCTGTAGGTTTTAACCTCGTACAGAAATTCCCTGCATATGAATTCTAAAACACATAAAATAAAAAATGCGAGAGCATAACTCATAAAACACATATACACAGAGATTTTCCCTTGGATCCCAAAACCAGGACCACCAACTTGATTTTTCATTATGTTCCTTTCAATGTTATAATATATATTTATACATGTCGAAGCATCCAATACCATGGACCGAAAAACCATCGCATCCAAAACCATGGATCGAAAACCATCACGTCCAAAAACATGTGCAAAAATCATGCACAAAACCATAGTTGGGTCCACCCAACCTAACATAGGGTCTAAAACCAAAATTTTTCGGGGCGCTGCCTCGGACCCCATAAAGTGGGGTTATCGGTGGCCTTCAAACCCCCTGTGACCTCCTCCCTTCTAACCCCCAGTTAACTACATGGGCTAGTCGTGGAAAGAATATAACACAACCCAACATTCTCCCACTTGTTGTTTTCTTTCCACAAGGGCCCACAAGAGAGCTTAGTCATTTATCCAGCCTTGCAATGCCCATTGTTTCTCTACACCAATAGAACTTCTCAGAGCTCACAGATTTTGTCAATGCATCTGCAGTATTCTTCAAAGTGTCCACCTTTACGAGCAACACCTTTTTGTCTTCTACTATCATATCCCTCACAAAGTGATACTGAACATCAATGTGCTTTGTCTTTGAATGATAAGCACGATTCTTTGCCAAGAAAATTGCAATTTGGCTGTCACAGTCTATACTTATAGCTCCCTGTACTAACCCCATACTTGAACATAATCTCTGCAACCAAACTGCTTCCTTGCTTGCATGAGTGGCTGCCATGTAATCTGCCTCTGTAGTTGATAGTGCCACTACAGATTGTTTCTTACTCATCCAACTGACTGCACCTCCAAATAGGTTAAACACATACCCACTTGTAGATCTTCTCTGATCTACATCTCCAGCCCAGTCTGCATCAACAAAGCCACAAATATGCAACACTCTGTCCAATCCTGGTCTTCCTTGGTAGCACAAACCATAATCACTAGTGTCATGCAAATACCTGAAAACCCACTTCACTGCTGTCCAATTCTATTGCCCTGGTTTTGACATAAAACTTCTCAATGCTCCCACTGCTTGTGCAATGTCTGGTCTAGTATAGACCATTCAATACATCAGGCTACCGATTGCACTTGCATATGTAACACGGGACATGTCCTCTTCCTCTTTTTGTCTCTTGGGACAGTGTTCAACAGATAACCTCACACCCATAGGAATAGGAACCTTCATTGGTTTACTATCTTATATATTAAACCCCTACAATATTGTCTTGACATACTTCCTTTGGTTTAACCAAAGCTTCCTCTTTGCCTGATCTCTTTTAATTTCCATTCCCAAAATATAATTTGTAGTACCAAGATCTTTCATGTCTCATTTGGAGGACAATTGGGTCTTCAAATCCTGGATAAATTCTTTGTCATTTCCAACCAGCGACATATCATCCACATACAAGACCAGATAAATAACATGGTCACCAATTAATTTAAAATACACACAGTGCTCTGCTTTGCTTCTAGTGAATCCAAGTCCCCGTATAAATGTATCAAATTTATGATACCACATCCTTGGTGACTGTTTTAACCCATACAGAGACATCGTTAACTTGCATACCAGTTCTTTCTTACCCTTCACCGCAAAACCTTCAGGTTGCTTCATGTATATCTCCTCTTCCAGATCCCCGTGAAGAAATGTTGTCTTCACGCCCATTTGTTCTACCTCAAAATCAAAAGCACTAGCAACAGATAAAAGCAATCTAATAAAAGTTAAATTGGCAACAAGAAAAAAAAATATCACCAAAATCAATTCTCGGCACCTCGGAATAACCTTTTGCTACTGTTATAGACATATTTGGGCACTTCAACCGCAATCACATATGTTGATAAACCAAGGTCTCTTCAACCCCTAAAAGTTTTGTTTCATACCCCAAAGGATCATGGTCAACTGATTACATCATTTCCCAGAAGTTCCACCTGAAAACCCACTTAGAAGTGGCCAAAACTGGACCATACTAACTACTCCACTGCCAAGGTGTGACGCATATTGGCTCCTACACTAGCCAGGTGTGATGCATAGTGAAGAGGCCTTCTGTAGGGTGTGATGAGTGAGAATGGGCAAATGGCTAAGACAATTTGCTAAGTGGATGCTCATGAAATCTTCTATAAACTTCTCCTATGACACATGCCTCTCTGAATTCGCCCAGGGATGAGTAAGAGATCAATGAAATCTCCAAGTGGAACCAAGGACTATCAGTGGAATGACACTAATCAAAAACCCAAAGCTAACTCACACCCTTGCAAGACATCTATAAATGGATCCCTTACCTGAGAGATCTGGAGGCTAGAATTTTGTAATTTGTAAAGAAGTGTTGTTGGTTTATCTTTGAGAAGAGACAATGTATTATTGGGTGATATTGCTTTTCATGAGGTGAAGAGGGCTTTGATGCTGGGAGGATGAAGTTGGATCAGACTGTTGGGTTGTAATCCTCTCTTCTGTTATTAATAAAGTTGTTTGAGTTTTCCTGCATACAATCGTGTATTTGTGAATCTTGTTATTTGTGAATGCAATTGTATGTTCAATGTATTTTTGATTCTGCATTGTTTATGATATTATAGATTGAGATGCATTGATGGTGTATTGTTACTTTGTCTCTACAGGTATTCTCTAAAGCAAGACAAGTAGGAGAGGAGTTGCAAGCTCTATCAAGGGAGAGAGAAATCAAGCAAGGAATCAAGCGGACGATCTACGTTGGTCCTCTTTGCTTCTCTCTTATCTATCATACATAAAGGAAATCACAAACTGCTTTGATTGTTTGTTTCTAAGATAGCTACCAATCTTAGTGGGAATAGCAGATCAAAAAGACACTAGTTTTCCTGGAAACAAAATGGTGACTCCACTGGGGAACGAATAGTTTGTTTTTTTGTTATTGTTGTTTGCTTTATAAACTATAGATGGAGCGTGAAGTTAGCCAGACAGCCTTCGAACTGCTTTTGCTTGCAATTGCAAAGTAGATGAATGCTGCTTTAGTCAATCTCCGGGTTGGTTTATGAACTGAACATCTGAATTACAAGTATTCTAAACGCCCTTGTGGTAGCTCATTAACCTACTAAGATCATACCCTTGTACTTTGTTCTTTACTGTTCATAGTAGCTCAACCTAAATCTCTGAACTTAGCTGCAAATTTGGGCAAAAACCCACCTCAGTTTTGCTCCCTAGCCCATCACACTATCTGTAACTAGAAACTAGTATGCATCGCACCTCCCATGCATAGAACGAGAGATGCATCCTTGTTTTTGAGAAGCACAGGTGCAATGACTAAGTAATACTATTTCTCTCTTTGAAATTTGGGTTTTTTTTCTCCTTGTTTTCAACTCTATTCAATTATTTTGCTCCTTATGATCAGTATCTCATTGCTGAAGCCTCCTTCCTTTACATTGTTCAGGCTCCATTGATAAGGATAGGTAAATGTTTTTATGTATTTTTCCATCATTTACGATCCTTCATAAAAAAAAGTAGCTTAATTGAACTGTCGTTTTTTAATGCAAAAAGTGTCAAAATTGTCATTTTGGGCCAAAAAGAAGAGTGTTGTAAAGTCTTCCTCCTCTAGATAGTCGATTGTACTTTTTTCATTGTATTTGATTTGAATTGTTAATATTTAAATTGTCGAAAATAGTCTTCTATTCAAAATCGAAAAGTGTCATTTAGTCTTCCTTTCATTTTGAAAAGAAATTGTTGAAATGTCGCTTTCAAGGAAATAGTTCAGATCTATACTTAGTTTTCCTTTTTTGCATTCTCACATTAAGGAAACGAAAAACAAATACATGCATTTGCATTTTCATTTAGACTGTATCAAAAATGATTAAGGAAAAGTGCATTTAGTGTGTGCTCTTTGCTCTCTGTTGAAAGAATCGTAATCTTCTTTCCTTAGTAGCTAGGATTTTCATTGATAAAAAAATAAACGATTGTTTACCATTTTAGATTGCATTTTTAGGAATTTTACATCTACATCACGTGGTGAACCTTGAAAGACAAACTTCTAAACAAGATCAAGTCTAAAATAAATCTCAATGAACCTAACAACGCATTAAAACCTAATGCAACACATCTAGAAGTCTAGGCTAGAAACGTGTTCTAATGCAGTAAAATCTAGTAACTATCGTTTTCATCAAAGGTCGGGTGATTCCTCCTCTTTGATAAGACAAGTGCTAGCACGGACTTGTGCTCCTCGTACCATTGAGTATATATTGGGAGACCACAATACGCTGATATCCTTTATCCATAGGAAGCCAGGTCTGCCGCCCTATCGATTGCAATGCACTGAAAACATCATTTGGGAAGATTGACTACTGTACATAAGTCCTTGGTAATTTCTCTTTAATTTACCGCCAAGGTGTATATTGCAGTTTTGTGATTGATTTGGTAATCCCTCTATCTAGATTTCTAGAGTAGTCACTTTCGTTCCTTTTTTACTCCTTAAAAGAAAAGGTCCATCTAGCACTTGTCACTTCAGGCTCATTTAGAATAGAAGGTGACTAGAGTCATCTTTAGCTTTTTCTTGACTCTTAAAAATTGAAAAAGAAAAGTTGTGTCAAAGTGTCATTAAAATTTATTTAATACGGAATAACATCCCTATTCCTTCGTTGATCTTAGGTTGAGATAATGGAGTCCACCAATCAAGGAATCCCTCTTGGGGGGGATCCTAGTCCTTTCTCTTCTTAGGGAGATATTTGTGCTCCGTATATGGCTACATTATCCCTTCTAGGAATCATAATTGGCCTGCCAATATGGCTATTCTCAACCTCTGTCGCTCAAACTACCGTAATTCCTTAGCAATCAAATCAGAAACCAGTTGATACTGAAAATGACCCTTCACCTTCTACTTCGTTTATTTATCCCTCCCCTTCTTCCTCTTTGCTTGGTGAAAATAGTGATACTAGTAACCAAGTGGCTAAGAAGAAGAAGAAAGGGAAGGAGAAGAAGAAAAAGAAGATGTCAGTTAAGCAAGGGGGCAGCAATGAATCATTTGGTGAAAATCCACACGTTAAATCTCCTAGATATCCTTGTCTAATTTTCAAAGGAAACCATTTTCGTTGAGATTGTCCTTGCATTCCATGGATCTTGAGAGAATGATCTCCCATTCGCACCATCCAATGTCATTAACCTATGGCGATCATGTTGACAGCACACTATCAACTAGTGAAAATGAAAGACCTGGACAGGAAAGAAAGGTCAAAACTCCATGTCTATTATGTGAAGGAGATCATCACCTTCCCCGTTGTCTTTTTCTAGATGAGGTCAAGAGAATCTTGCATAATCGTCCTGCTTCACCGCAACGACTTCCACCTAGATACAAGAAACTCTTACCAAGTCCATCGCTAGTTAAGAATCTGACTAACATAACTCAATCGTTGGTCGAAACGCCTATCATTGAAAGTGTATCTTCTAAGTCCATACTGGACCAAAGTCAATAGGTCGAGATGGCAGTCGACCCAGTCTTGCCTTCAGAAAGTCCACATTCAGATGATACAATTTCCAAAGAGAATGAGAACAATACCATTCAAATTCATTTTGTTAATACGAAGTCTGATGAATTTGGGGGCAATCCACCCGTTCCTTTACAATAGGAGAAAAGTCCCCCAGTTCAAGGGGTTCATTCAACCTTTTATCCGGTAGCCCCTCTAAGCAGTCTAGTCATTTCCTTCGATTGGAATAAACTAGCAAGACCTCGTCTTCCATCTAATGCACCATTTCGAATCATAGTACAAGTTTACAAAATCATCGTGTCTGGCACTATCATAGATGAAGGGGCTTCAGTGAGTATCCTTTCCTCAAATGATTAGAAAGCACTTGGTTTGCTATCGCTTATGCTTGTTACTCAAAATTTATTAGGCTTTGACAAAGGAACCAGTCAACCGTTAGGGATCCTTCCAAAGCTGCCAATAACTTTGAAAAGGAAAACCGTTCACTTGAACGTGATGGTAGTCCAAGGACCATTAGATTACAATCTACTTCTTGGACATGACAATATATATAACATGGAAGCTATTGTTTCCACACTCTTTCGAGTAATGTGTTTCCCGCATGAAGGCAAAATGGTACAGCTTATCGACCATCTTTCATTTCCTGGTTCAAACACAACGCTAAGTCAAACATCGTCCCTAAGTGGTCTCTTTGCGTCGAGAATGTTTCTTCAACCTTCATTCCATCCATCTGATTGATCCAGGTGGATGTTGGTGGCTACCCACCTATCCCAGTCAGACCCCCGCAACTATCTCTTTCAGTTTTTCAGTTTCAGTAATTGTAGCACAATTTACTATTTTTAGCAGTTTATTCATGTCCTGAACTTCTGGAGCTGTTTTGAGGCCCTAAACGACGTTTTTGGGGAAATCTAGGGGCAACATGTGTCCATGGACCAATGTTTCCCTTCCCAAAGTGGCAGTGCTCGGATAGATCTTTCTAACGAGCTATTGTATGTATCAAACAGAGATCGTATGCAAAAGTTACTACCCCAGGAAATTGATGAACCAATTTACCCAAACGGGGCCCACAATTTGGCGTTTCATCTTCTAGGGTTAGGTTTTGGGATGTGAAGGGTTTTACATTGTTTCTCAACAATAAATAGGCCTTTGAGCCTC
>APFE030162845.1:147580-184382 GCA_000404065.3 Pinus taeda
CAAAATTCTGACCATTAAATTTCTCGATCTCTATCTTTCCACTGCTTGCCATCTTCTTTCACCACTAGAATCGATCTTGCAGATCTCCCACTGAATAGGGTCTACCACAGGCTTCAACGAAACCCCTTAGCAACAAAGGCGTCCCCTTGAAGCCAAAACAATTTTGATACCAAATGTAGGTTTTAACCCTGTACAGAAATTACCTGCATATGAATTCTAAAACACATAAAATAAAAAATGTGAGAGCATAAAACATAAAACACATATACACAGAGATTTTCCCTTGGATCCCAAAACTGGGACTACCAGATTGATTTTTCATTATGTTCCTTTCAATGTTACAATACATATTTATACATGCCAAAGCATCCAATACCATGGACCAAAAAACGATCGCGTCCAAAACCATGGACTAAAAACCATCGCGTCCAAAAACATGTGTGAAAATCATGCACAAAACCATAGGTGGGTCCGCCCAACCTAACATAGGGTCCAAAACAAAAAAATTTCGGGGCGCCCATAAAGTGGGGTTATGGGTGCCTCTCAAACCCCCTGTGACCTCCTCCCCTCTAACCCCTGGTTAACTACATGGGATAGTTGTGGAAAGAATATAACACAACCCAACACCATCCCATTATGGGAAAATTAGAATTGAAACAAATAGTATTGACTATATAGGCACTCATATAAAATGGGGGAACAACTTGGGTGGAAACATAACTGTTTTACCTATAATCAAGTATTTGGATGGCCATTTTATCTGATTAATGGAACCATTTCAATGGAAACTTAGCAGTATTGGAGCTTCCAAGTCTACACATCATTGTGGTACCATAACAATATGGAGACGCTAGGGAGTCCAAAGAATACATACCAAATGATTTGTGCTTGTGTTTGTTAGGGAAGTGTCTCCATTGTCTGATGGGGTTCGATTCTATTTGATTTTCCTTCGAGAAAGCTTCAAGGAATGATTTATTGTAGTACTTTTGGGGCTCTGGCAAATGATACATTTTCTTCAAGTCTTTAGGCTTGAAGGATCCAAACATTCTTCTGTCAGCTATGAAGAGCGTCATGTCCGTTATATTGATGCTTTCAATTACCCATTTTACCATATCATTATATGGCAAAACCTTTGGGTGAGCCGCTATTCGATGAAGAAAAGAGTCGGTTAAATCACCAAGTGTGTTTTCTGACTTTGTAGGTCCATCAATTGTTGCATGTCCTTCTATTACCTTTGGCTTTTCCATTTCTAACATATGATATATGCCTTCCCATGCAATTTTCCCACAATCTTGACATGTAGTATCCGATATCAACACAGTTTTTTCGGTCCTTCCACCACTGTAGGGGGGAACTTTCGTCTTTTGAGCTTTGTTTGACATTTTGGTTGGCTGCGTACTTCCCGATTCAAACTACAAAATGAGATAGAGGATAGTGATAGGTTAAAAATTTTAGAGAAACTAATTCTTGTAAAGATAGTGTTGAGATTAGTACAAATGAAAATCGAAGGAGGAGCATTTGATGCAAAATATTTTTTATTGTAAATTGATTTTAACATGAAGGATGAAATCTTGAAGCACCACAGTCATAACTATTTTTAATGTTTTTTCGTAACCAATGACATGAAACTTTAGTGCTCAATGAATGAATAAACTTTAGTGCTCTATTAGAATGTGTGCCATCAAATTTCCGATTTTGCAATGAGCGATTTCAATATAGTATTTTAATATTTGAAGAGAAATAGCATATCGCAAGTCGAGAGTTATAAGTGCCATGTTCTGAGAGTCTTTCGAATTTCTAAGATTGCGATAAGTGATGACATGGCATATAGAGTTGGGAAATTCCTCACTTAACTTGCCTGGATGATATTTTCCCTTTATTGTTGTTGAACCACTTTATTATTATTAACATTGCATCGCATGTCCCCAAGGTGAGCTCCACTTGTTTCTATTGGGATTGCGATATGAGATAGATGTATATTGCATCGCAAGTTTCGGGGCTAGTTTCTTTTGGTTTTCGAGGTATGCAGAATGAGAGAATCATATCGCATCGCAAAGTTTCAATGGACCATTAAAACATATTTTTCTGGAATCGGTGATATGTGATATGTGATAGTTTTATTGCATCACATGTTTGTCAATGGATTGTTTTAAGAAGCTCTACGAGTGAGATTTTTGCGGTAACTTCGCATCACAACATGAATATTTGGATTGAATGTACCCTATCTTTAAGCGCATGTGATTTGCGATGTTTGATTTCTTAAAATTTTTTTTGAAGCACTTTTTATTTAAAAAGCAAGAAACAAAGAAATTTATTTTCTATGTAATGGTTTTATTGCTTTTCACAAACTAAAGGGACCCTATTTCCTATTTATCATCTTAGAATAAGATTAAGAAAAATTTGAAATGGGGGGGTTGTTGTATAGCACAACAATTGACTATTCACTGAAAGAAGCAGTTATCTCTGAATAAAATGATGAAATTTATAACACTTTCTCAAGTACAAACAATTCAGGAAAAGGAAACTATTTTGAAATTATTTAGATAAATAAAATTACTCTAAATAAGAAAAATTGATCAATTTTGCAATTTCTTTTAGAAACTCTTATTATAAATGAAAACATTCTTGCTTTCTTCAAGCCTTGATTTGTTGTTAAAGATAAAGTAGGGGGGCTCCTCCAACTTAGCTTTTGAATTTATTCTTTTGTCACAGGTAGTGCCACTGCTGCCAGCAAACATCTATAGTCTCGACAGGGTTACCCTTTATCCATCAATTATTTTAGTATCCATCCATCTAGGAGTATAATATTTTAAAATAAATTGCTATATATTATATTTATGTATTATACTATTATATATAATATATTATTTTCTATTTTTTTTGGATAGAAGTGATTGCCCTAGTTTGGGAGGCAGAAGGTGACAATGCCATTCACTGGTTGTAATTGAATTGAACAATCTGGCTCGTAATGAGACCTCTTATCTTTTAAATCAGATATATTTTAGAATTACACTCTAAAAATTCATAAACCTAGTGGATGGGGTGAATCTTTGACTCCTTAAGAGTTATTAGATGACAATTATAGAGATATCAATTCTTAGTTGTAGAAAATATTTACTTTTTTTAAAAATAACCTTTCTCAACTGATAAAACTTAAAATGATTCACTATGTTTTCCAGGTTTGAAAGATTTCACGATTTCAAAGAACATCTCAGAGTTTTATGATGTTTATCTAATTTCCAAAACTGTAATCATTTCCTCGAAAGTTTCTACTTTTTAAAAGCATATATTTACAATATATTTTCAAAGAGATTTCAATAGTAAAAAGCTAATGGTATACTATTTACAAGATTATTTCTAAAAGAAACCAAAATTTGCATAGAAAAATATGTACAGATAAGATGGGGTTACATCCTTAGGGAAATAATTTCTTTAGGATAAGCCCATTCACAGGAAGAGAATCTCTCTTTCCCATTAAATCTTACAGAAGAAATGTTGATGAGCCTATATTTTCGACAATCTGGAATGGTCCAAGCCACATCTTCTGAAATTTGGTATGCTTACCTTTTTCTTCATGTGCTTTGTCCCATTTCAAAACGAGATCACCAATCAGTAATGTTTTTGAGCCGGTTGAACTTAGATAAAAAGAGGATTTATTGACTTGCTGATGTTTAGCATGAGTAATCTTGCCTTTCTCTCTTTCCTCATCTAATTTAAGAATTTGATCAAACCTTAATTGAATAGAGAAAGAAGGAGTTTCTTCAATGAATCGTACTAGGGCTAGTGATGGGAGGGCTAGATTTTGTGGAATAACAACTTCTTTCCCATACACTAAGTTAAAAGGACAAGTACCTATTAAGGTCTTCTGAGTTGTATGATCTGCCCATAGTGAGAATATTACATATCTATGCCAATTCTTTTGGCTTTGACTAACAATCTCTTAAAAATCTTGATGAGATTTTTGTTAGTTGACTCTGTTAAGCCATTTCCTTGGGGATAGTAATTTGCAGAGTATTTTAACTTAAAACCTCTCTTAAGAGAAAATTCAACTATGCTATTTCCAGAAAAATAAGATGCATTGTCAAAGATAAGCACATTAGGTAAACCAAACCTGGTGATGATGAAATGATCGATAAATTCAATAATTACATTAGAATTTGCTACCTTTAGTGGAATTGCTTCTACCCACTTAGTGAAGTAGTCCGTTGCTGTAAGGATGTATCTGTGCTTCTTGGAAGAATGAGGAATGATCTATCCTATAATATCAAGCCCTCATTTCTTAAATGGTTTCTCAATGTTAACTGGTTGGAAAGGAAAGGTTGGTTTCCTTTGTCTCCCACTAGCAGTTTGGCATATCTTACATTTCCTCACATAGTCATGGGTATCTTTGAACAAAGTTGGCCAATAAGACCTAGCATGTAGTATTTTGTGTGCTGTAGTGTCTCCTCCAAAGTGTCCACCAGCTGGGCCATCATGGAGCTCATGTAAAATTGTTTGTGCTTCAGATTTTTCAAGGCATGTTAACAAAACAAAATCATAGTTTCTCCTGAATAACACAATATCAATGATTTCATAGTGTTTGGATTTTAACCTTAAGGCACATTTGTTTTTGTGTTTGCGTTCAGGGGGGCATATCCATTTTTCAAGTGAAAAAACATATCAGCATATTGAGATTCATAATCAATCATACTTATCACATTTACTTGTGAAGTACTACCTGAATCTTCATGATCTGGTATATTGGAAGCTCCTGCTAGTAACTTGCAAAAACCTTGTCCTTTAACAATTTTCGTTGGTTTAATATCAATGTCATATTCTTGTAAAGTTGTTACCTAGTTAGCTCTTTTCTCTCCTACTTCTCTTTGAATTAGTAATTGCCTCACTACAGAGAATGGGACTATCACTTTTGTATGCATTTTCAGAGGAAAGGTCTAAAAAGTTTAACATACTTAAATACAACGAAGGTTTGTTTCTCGACCTCTGAATAATTAAGCTCAACACCCTGCAAATTGGAACTAAAGAAATATATGGGTGTTTCCACCTACTGATTATTGGTTTGTGTTAAAACAACAACATAAGATGATTGAGTGGCTAAAGTATACAAAATAGAATGATTAGAAAAATTCAGAGTATTCAATGCAGGAGCATTAATGATTGCTTGTTTGATTGAGTCAAAAGCTTCTCTTTCATTACGTCCCCATTTGAGGACTGAATTTTTCTTAATCATGGATTGAAAGGGTAGAACAATTTGAGAAAAACCAGGAACAAATCTTTTTACAAAATTTATCTGTCCCAAGAATGATTGCATAGATTTCTTATTATGTGGTAAAGGAATATTATAAATCTCCTTTATCCTATCAGGATAAATGTATATGCCATTTTTGGATACAATAAACCCTAAGAGTTTACCTTCATTAAGAGAAAATAATGATTTTTTAGGATTTAAGGAGATCCCATAGTTTTTGCAACATTCAAATATTTTCTTTAAATCTGACAAATGGTTGCTCTTTTTCTTAGAATAGACACTTATGTCATCCAAGTAAACAACGACTGTTTTATTGATCAAACCTTTGAAAGCTATGTCCATGGCTCGTTGTAAAGTAGCTCCAGCATTTATCAAACCAAAAGGCATTTTCTGATAAGCGTATGTTCCACATTTGGTTATGAATGTAGTCTTTAATCTATCATCTGGATGTACCAAGATCTAATTATATCCTGAAAAACCATCAAGAAAAGACATTATTTCTGAGCTATCTACTCATTGAAGTATCTGCTCCATTGTTGGTAATGGGAAATTATCTTTTTGACATGATCTGTTGAGATTTCTAAAATCTATACAAATCCTGATATCTCCATTCTTTTTCTTGACAAGTACCAAATTTGAGACCCATTTCGAATGTCTGACAGGAAAAATTATTTTGGATTTAAGGAGTTTATTCAACTCTGATTTGATTTGACTCTCAATATTGGGGTGAATTTTCCTTAATTTATGTTGTACAGGTTTCTCATCAGAAATCATTGGAATTGTATGTTGAATAATAAAGGTATCATAAGTCTTCAGATTCTCATCATTCCAAGAAAAACCATTTTTATATTTTTTCAATAATCAGATGAAAGAAAATCTTTCATCAGGTGAAAGTCCAAGTCCTAGATTGACATTTTGTGGTTTGGCTTCAGCACCAAGGTTTACTAATTCAAACCTTAAAGTTGAACTTTGAAGCTTTGAATTAGTGACTTTTTTTAATCTATCCTTAATATCATACAGATCTTCCAATTTAACCACAGATTTAGGAATAGGATTTTTGTTGAGTTTCTGCTTTAATTGAAGATCATGATTGCTTTCATCGATAATTTGATCGTCATAAGATCCTTCAGATATCAAGAAATTTGAGATATCATCATCATGATTGAACAACGCCAATTAGTGACATTATCTAGGATGGATGGTCTAAAAATTAATTTAATACAAAATCTATCCGGAATATAATCCTCAAATGGAAGGAGCTTAGAAGCTACATTAGCCAGGAGATGTACTGCTGCATTTTGTGATTTGTAAATAGGAGAGATGTCAAATGCCAAAAAATTAGAAATAAGATCTCGAGCGAGTGATTGATAATGTTTGAGGTTTCCTGAAAGATAATGAATAGTATTTCTTACTCGTTTTATCACTATTTCAGAATCACCAAACACTTTCATATATTTCACATCAAGACTTATTGCTTTATAGAGACCTTGAATCAAGGCTTCATATTCTACAGTATTATTTGTACACTCAAATTCTAACTTGCATGATAAAATTGTCTTTTCTCTTTCAGGACTAACTAGAATACATCCTGCTCTTGCACCATCATTAGATTTAGATCCATCAAAATAAAAGGACCAAATTAAAGCCTTATTTAAAGGTTTATCTACAACATTAACACACTTAGAAGTATTGGTTTGTGAAAAATTCTCAACTTGTGATGTGACATTAGTAACTAAAAAAGGTGATTGGTGAGCATTGAAGTTCCTGAAAAATGATTCAGCCAAATAGTTTCCAAGAATATTATTATTGAAGACCACTAGTTCATTTTCTTCTTCAAATTCTGTTACTGTGTGAGTCAGGTGTTTTTCGCGGTCAATTCTAATTTGATTTGGCTTCCCATTATAAGGAAGCCACATGTGAGACCAGTCAGTTTAAATATAACCATGAAGCTTTTCCGGCCAATCTCTTCTAAGAATTAAACCATACAACTCAGGGATGTCATCAATCAATATATCAATTATTTGAACAACCCTTGGATTAGTAGATATTCTAATAGTAACTAAATTTATTTCTCCTAAAACTTGAACCTTAGTTCGATCCAATTGGACAATATGAACTACAGACTTCTGAGGTTCAATATTTAATTTGGAGCAAATTGACGCTGACATTATATTTGATGAAGCCCCTGAATAAATCAAGCAGATATGCGAATTTCTATTGTAGATCTTATAAGTCAAAAGAAAAGAAGGGGTATGAGAATTTTATCTATCCGCAATTAAAACGACATCGGTAGAATCCACCTTATCAGATGGTGGCCTACTTGATCCTCTGGCAGCCTTGGATAATACACTAGTTGGAAGAGGAGAAGAAGGTACTGCCTTTAATTCCTTAAGGAAGAACTTTTGTTGATGCTTGAGCTTGCTAAGTTCATGAAGAGAAATGTTTGCTCGAGTCTTTTTCATATCTTCAATTATGTTATAATCCATGCAATCTAAAACTACTAGAGTTTTCGATGATGATGGAGGATTGGATGAAGATGGTTTTGTTTGGGGAGATGAAATTGGAGTTTTCTTCGCGGGATTTTTCTCTTTAGTAATAGGATTTGAGTTTTTCCTCTTTTGATTTAAATGATTAGTCTCTATGATACTTTTACTTTTGGTGTTCACTGGTAGGGCTTCCTGTTCACTTTTGTTATTAGAGTTGGGTAGAATAAAGTCCCACATTCCATGACATTCAAATGTTTCTTCTTCCTTTGTTTCTTCAGCTGATAAAACTATAGCTTCTTCATGATCATCATCATCTAAATCAGATTTTGCATTTGATATAATGTTTGGAGGCTGAGGAATTACTAGCTGATTTCTTTCAAAATTCCTAAATGGTTTTTTTGATGAAGATTTAGCTACTTTCTTTTTAATCTCTACCATTTCATTGGACATAGTTTTAAGAACCTTTTGTAGGCCTTCCATGTCATATGGATCTTTGGTTACTTTCTTCTTTGATTCATCTCTAAAGGTTACTTTCTTGGATTTTATTTCATCTAATGCGTTTTTTTGTAAGACCAAGATATGTTTTTCAACAGCTATTTCTTCTATCATATTTTCTGCTAACGTTGGTTTAGCAGCTCTATCAATGAATATGGTTTTGTTTGAAGGTAGAGCAGAAATGTACCATTCATTTTGGACCTCCTCGCTAGGCTTGGACGACGTAGTTTTTTTATTCAATAACTTATTGAAATGTGAGTTGAAGTCCTTAATGGGTTCTTTTGGTTCGGCTTTCAAATTAGAGAGGTCATTTATCAAAGTTGCTGCAGACCTGTCATCTCCAAATTTAGTTAAAAATTTCTCTTGAAAATCATCCTAGCTATTAATAGAGTTTGATGGTAACAAAAAGTACCATGATCCTCTTGCTCTTTGTACAGTATATGGGAATAATCTTACAACTTTTTCTTCTTCTGCTACTCCATTCAAATTAATGGACAACATGAAATTATTTATATGTTCTTCAGCTAACAAGCCATTATCAGGGTTAAATTTAGGTAACCACTTTTTTGGATGTGCTGGAAATTGGGTCAAAGGTCTAGCCATTCTAATAGCCCCTAGATTGGTCCATGGCCTTGGCTAAGGTTGATTATGTGCTATTATTAGGATATTAGTAGAAGAGAGTGAAGCAACGGTTAAAGGTGATTGGGTAGAGGATGGTGTAGCTCATGTACCTATGTGAATCACGATCTAGAGTTGGGAAGCAGGTGTGTTACCTTGCAATGATATGGATGCAATGGACAATAATGACAAAAGAACCTTGACGTTAGATTCTCATGGTGTCTTCTTAGCCGTTTTACAACTTGGTAGAGGGAATTCAACTAGTGGGATTCCAAGTTTTTTCATTGAGTGCTCTAGTTAGCGGTTGCGATGAGATATATTGAGAAGTGACACTGCCTTGGGATAACTCAGACACTTCTTGAGATATTGAAAACCCCTGCAATTTGTGGATCAAAGATTGTACTTCAGGGGATTCAGAAGAAGAACTATTTGGCTTATTTAGGATTTCAACAGTGGGTTTTTTATTTTTCTTTTCAGCTTCTTTCTTGGGAATAGGAGATTTGGAATGCGAACAAGAATTTGGAGGTGATGGTCAGGGCGTTTTACTCTTAGAATGGCATGTAGATTTAGATTTACTTGCCATTCATAGTCACCCCCTCCTTATAGTTCCAAAAGTGTTGATGCCTCAAGAATTGTTGCACCAACATTGGGGCTAACCACCCGGTCTAGCCCTTCATGTAGTTCATTTTCTGTTTGGTATGGGGGCTCCAACTGGATAGTATGGGACCAGTTTCCCAATAGAATGTGTTTTGATGAATTGGTGTTTAAGATATATAACAAAATGATAGATGGTTTGTACAATAAACTTATGAAAGTATACAAATAGATCTACATATAACCTGGGTAATCCAATATCAATGCAATTTATAATGATTTCTGGTAATCAAATGCTAATGAAAATCAATCACTTGGCTACAGAAAGTTAAGCATGAATGATGATCACTTTAAACAAAGTGATATAAAACATAACGCATATCATAATAACATCAATTGTTAGCATATGTATTTAGAATATCAATTCCAACTTATTCAAAAGTGATATAATGCATAATTGTATGAACATTCACATATAACAACAATATCGAATCAAAAGACTGTTTAATTGCATAACATGAAACAAAGGACATTGATAAAAGTACCATATGTATATGAATCCTCTTACGTAAGTAACAGTCTCATTCACTTTTCTTATTCTCAAAGCTTCAAAAATATACAGAAGTGCAACTCCTCTTGAAATCCCTTTAACCCAAGTTTGAACCTTGATCCTTCCTTTCTACAAAAGTAAATTAAGAAGTGCAGAAATGCTATCTTCTTCAATCTTATTTAATACAATTTTAGGACCCTTTCTAAAATGACATGAATGGGTATTTATAGCAAAATTAGAAACAAATTGTTCGTAAAAAGTGCTTAGGGTGGTTTGAACAAACTTTCCCAAAATATGGGATTTGGTGTTAAAAATAGAATTGCCATAACTTTTGAAAAGATGCATTGCATCTATTATTCCTCCTGCGACTTTAACTGACAAATATCGAGCATAGTTTGGATCTCTAGTAGATGAGTCATCCTAGAATGCAACTAACGTGTGTATACTACATCCGAGAGTTTTGGCATCATGCAATTGACCGCATCAACAAGACATTTGATTGTCATTGTTGGCTATGTGGTTTTACTAAATAGAACCAATGTGTATCCCAATTGAGGCTTTTTAATTTTTTGAGTTGCTCCTCTCTGGTATTCAAATCTTGCTTCCATTGTTTTTCCAACACTTTTGCATTTGGAAGGTTTTCTGGGGAACACTAAAAAATTAAATTGGTGCTATGTATGTTATTGTTTATCAGCTCAATGATATTATTCATCACTGCCCTGGCCCTTCAATTTTCTGTTTCTTCTTTGATCAGCTATGTCTCCCATTCTGAAAATAATATCTCCTTATGAGATTCTCCAATTATCAGAAATTTAGCAGCCTTCCCTTTACTGTGTTTTGCCAAGAGATGTAACCTGTGATTTCATCTGCATCCTCAAATTCTAACCTGGAATTGATCGCTTCATCTCTCAATGCGTTGGTTTTGATACATAGTGGATAAATGAGAGATATCTTTTGGTAGAGTTGGGTTAACTGTGAGATAATAAATTATTTATTTCTAAGGCTTCCCTTATAAACTCTTCAACTTTGGGATTGTATTTGAATTGCTCCATTGAGAGTTGTAGCTGCTTTATTTGCTCGTCCTTAGATTTCATCTCTTCATGATGTGTCAGTTTTAGCTGTTCAAACTCCTGAGATAATTGTTGTTGTCTTTCAATAGCCTGCTGATCAATCCTCTGTTTTTCCACCATTAAATATTCTTCAAGTTGTTTAATCTTTTGATCTTTTTCCTTGACCAATTGATTAACTTCGGTTGCTTTATCTATCGTGGCAGTTGTATATGATCCTGCAAACTAAGATAATTTGGTCAAGTACTCAAAGGGATTGACTTTTGAGTCTTTCCAGATGACAGTCATGGATTCGTATTGAGGAACTGTTGTTGATGCTTGGTCTATCTTTCTCTTTTTCCTTTGCCTTTTGACTATAGCTCTGTGTTTAGGGATATAAAACACATCCAAAGGAGGAATTTCCTCTATTCTCAGTATAATATCTGATGAAGGATACCTAGGGATTATCTCAATTTCTTTTAGAGTTGAGTCCTTGCTAGATGGCTTTTCAATCACAGGATCATCAATCATGGGCTATTGTCTTAAGGGAATCTTGGTGTGATAACATTTTGGGTATCACTTTGACCTTTGATCGGTTGATCAAACTGTTCCCACTATTTGATCAATATCAGATCAGTGTGTACATATGTGCTTAACTGTTCACTTGCCTTGTCACTTGTCTTGGCTGCACCAAAAGTTTTCTCTATATCCTGCTCCGTGCTTTGCTCTGTTTGCTGAGTGATTGGGGAAATATTCAATAAATCCAGTGGTATTGTCTGAAGCCTTTGCATCCTGTATTGGATGAATTATTCCATTTTTGCTGATTCCATCTTCATTTTTTCTAGGTGGCTCACTTTTGTGAATGTCTCTGCTGATGTAAATAAGTCATCGAATTCATCGTCCCCATGGACGAATTGTTTAGCCTTTACCTGAGAAATTAAATTATAAGCAACTTTATTCGGGTCATATTGTCTTTTGGGAATAACAACTAGGTTCAAACCCCTTGTTTTGTCGGCTTCAATTTGAGCATGTTTATAGTCATGTAATGAATAGATGCCATAGTGAATAGGAAAGGCGGGCCATAACTGTTTCTTGGCTTCTTTGAGGTTTTTTGTAAGCCCTTTTCAACTGTTTGATAGTCTATTTCCCTAGCCAATAGTTTGTCTGGGACATAAAGAGGAAGGACACGTGGGTTGGTGATGCTACCAAAAACCCTAATGTATGTGAACATTTCTTCCCTCCTTGGACAGCCGAGAAGCTGGTCTATTAAAAATGGCTTGATGAATGGGTAGGATGAAACCATGACACATTTTGTAGAAATGCTTCTTATATCGGGTCTTCCATAGGCATTTATGGTAAACCTAGATAGGGGTTGGGTCATAGATAGTCCACTTCCATCCCATTATGGAAAAATTGGAATTGAAACAAATAGTATCAACTATATAGGCAATCAAATAAAATGGGGGAACAACTTGGGAGGAAACATACCTGTTTTTCCTATAATCAAGTATTTGGATGGCCATTTTATCTAATAGGATATTAGCCTAATCCATCACAAAAGAGTTCAATGCTGCTTCTATTAATGGAACCATTTCAATGGAAAACTTACTAGTATTGGAGCTTCCAAATAGTCTACACATCATTGCGGCAACATAACAATATGGAGACGCTAGGGAGTCCAAAAAATACATACTGAATGATTCATGTTTGTGTTTGTTAGGGAAGTGTCTCCATTGTATGATGGGTTCCGACTCTGTTTGATTTTCCTCCGAGAAAGCTTCAAGAAATGATTTATTGTAGTACTTTTGGGGTTCTGGCAAATGATACATTTTCTTCAAGTCTTCAGGCTTGAAGGATACAAACATTCTTCCGTTAGTTGTGAAGAGCATCATGTCCATTATATTGATGCTTTCAATTATCGATTTTACCGTATCATTATATGGAAAAAGCTCTGGGTGGGCCGTTATTTGATGAAGAAAAGAATCGGCTAAATCACCAAGTGTGTTTTTTGACTGTACAAGTCCATCAATTGTTACATGTCATTTTGTTATCTTTGGCTTTTCCATTTCTAACATATCATGTATGCCTTCCCATGAAATTTTCCCACAATCTTGACATGTAGTATCTGAGATCAACACAGTTTTTTCTGGTCCTTGCGCCACTGTAGGCAAAACCTTCGTCTTTCGATATTTCTTTGAAATTTTGGTTGGCTGCGTACTTCTAGATTCAAACTGCAAAATGAGACAGAGGACAATGATAGGCTAAAAATTCCAAAGTAGATAATGCTTGTAAAGATAGTGTTGAGATTAGTATAGATGAAAATTAGAGTAGTAGCATTTGATGTGAAAGATTTCGTATTGTAAATTGATATTAACACGAAGGATGAAATATTGAAGGACCACAGTCATAATTTTTTTTAATGTTTTTCTGTAACCAACGATGTGAAACTTTAATGCTCAATGAATAGATCGCATCGTAGGTTTCCATGGTCCTATTAGAATGTGTGCCATAAACTTTCCAGTTTTACGATGAGTGATTTCAATATATTATTTTAATATTTAAAGAGAAATTGCATATCACAAGTCGGGAGTTATAAGTGCCATGTTCTAATAGTCTTTCGGATTTCCGCGATTGTGATAAGTGATGACCTGGCATATAGAGTTGGGAAATTCCTCATTTAACTTGCTTGAATCATATTTTCCCTTTATTATTATTGAACCACTTTGTTATTATTAACATCACATCGCACGTCCCCGAGGTGAGCTTCACTTGTTTCTGTGGGGATTGCGATATGTGGTAGACATATATCGCATTGCAAGTTTTGGGGCTAGTTTCTTTTGGTTTTCGGGGTATGCAAAATGAGAGAATCATATCGCATCACAAAGTTTCAAAGGATCGTTAAAACATATTTTTTGGACTCGGCAATATGTGATATGTGATAGTTTCATTGCATTGCATGTTTGTCAATGGATTGATTTAAGAAGCTCCATGATTGAGATTTTTGTGGTAACTTCGCATCACAACATGAATATTTGGATTGAATGTACCTTATCCTTAAGCGAATGCGATTTGCAATGTTTGATTTTTTAGAAATTCTTTTGAAGCACTTTTTATTTAAAAAGCAAGAAACAAAGAAATTTGTTTCTATATAAAGGTTTTATTGCTTTTCACAAACTAAAGGGACCCTGTTTCCTATTTAGCATCTTAGAATAAGATTAAGAAAAATTTGAAATGGGGGGATTTTTGTATCGCACAATAGGTCCTGGGGATTTGTTCTTCACCAAGCCTTTTACTACCTCCTCAACTTCCTCCATAGTGATGGCTCTCATCAGTGCCATGTTTAGGTCTCTGCTGACCAATTGTGGGATGTGTCTTGTAATGCACTTGATTCCTTCAAATCTATCCTGATCTGGTTATGAAAGGAGGTTATGAAAATGGTCAACCAGAAGGTTTTCCATGTCCTCATGTTGTTCCAGTCATTTTCCCTCCACATCAAGAAGTGGATATATACGGTTGTGTTGCCTATGTTGGATTATAGCTTTGTGAAAGAAACGAGTGTTTCTCTCCCCTTCCCGCAATCATTGAACTCTTGCTTTTTGTTTCAAAATTAGCTCCTCTTTCTTTCTTCATTCCTTGATCTAAGTTAGGATTTTTCCTTCTTCTACTATTAGGGCCCTGAATGCCCTTGGTTGATCATCTGCTATTGTACCTTTTGCATGTGGGCTTGCAGGATTTCTTGGTCTTTCTGAATATGACCAAATTATGATTTATTTAATTTTTTTATCTATTGCTTAAGACACTTCAGTTGGAGTTGAAAGGTGTGCATACAATTACGTCCCTTAATCATATTGGAGGTTCACCAATCCTTTACTTTGTTCAGAAAGGATGTGTCCCATAATCGAAATGGCTCGAACCTAAAGGGTCGATTACATTGACCCAACTTAAAGTCTATTTCTATACAAATTAGCCAATGGTTAGATCCGAGACATGGAAAAATGGAGGCTTTGAAGAAAATTTCCTCATCGATAAGGTCTTCAGAGACCAAGAATATAACTAACCTAGAGGTGACTTGGTAGGCTTCGCCTCTCTGGTTGTTCCATGTGAATATCCTATTATGGTTGGAATATCTACTACTTTTAAATCCATTATCCAAGTTCGGAAGAGATCCATTTTTGGCTACTGTCATCTTATCCCATAATTTTTCTCTTCTAGCGAGGTTATGAGGTAAAAATCTCCCCCAATCAACTAATTTGTTTCCTCACTTATTATGTGAAGCTTCCTAGATTTTGGAGGAAATCTTCTTTCTCCCCTGGAATATGAGGACCATAGATTTTCGATAATAATACCCTCTTTAGCCCCAATATGTCTAAATATTCCAAATAAAATATGGGGCATATTGATCCAATGGTAAAAAAGGATCTTCCTAGGGTTCTAGAGTATGGAAATTCCCCCTACACTACCCCTTGCATCTAAAATTGTTACTTTGTACTTGGGATGGATCAGACTGAGCATTGATTCAATTCTTGCCCCTGTAACCTTAGTTTCCTGGAGCAACACTATTTTGGGTTTCTTCTTTTTCAGGTGATCTTGTAGATATCTTTGTTTACCTCAGCTGTTGAGGCCCCCACATTCCAGGAGATAACAAACATTAAGAGACTTTGTTAATTTTTTTGAAAACCGTTGATAGCGGTACCACCCATCCAAAACTGACTAATGAATCTCCTATCATTTGGATCAATTCTTGAATATTTTTCCTTCCATGTTTCTTACCTCCCTTGTTTTGGCTTCTGAGCTCTTGTGAGCCTCGCAACTGGGAACTAATGATATCCAGTAGATTCGGTGGTTTTTTACTCTACTTTTCCTGATATTGCTGGAACATGTCTCGGTAAAGATTCTTTTGATCCTCCAGGATGAACCACTCATCCAGATTCCTCCATTCATGCAACAATTTCTTCAAAATCTATTCTTCGGCTCTCAAATCCTCCTTTGATGTATCAATATCCATGATTTTGAGTTCTGTGGATTTCTCCTGTTCTTCCTTGCTCGAGGGTTCGATTTGGGCTTTTCATTTATGGCTTAGGATTTGTTTTGGTTGGTACTTCCCCTCGTGTTGTTTCTTTTGGCTGATCTATGGCTTTGGAACTTTCCCCCATATCCTACAAAACCCCAAAAAGATTTTGATTCTCTAAATTTAGTTGCTTTGCTGCGGAATGCGTTTGAGCCTATTTCACATTCTTCTTCTTATGTGAGACCTCTTGAAAACCCTCATTATCCTCTTGTGGAAGATTCTGCTCTTTGGCTTGAGACCCAACTTCGGGTTTTATTTGATTCAATGGGCAAGCTTTGTACAAGTGGCCATACTCATGGAAGTGATGAAAACGAAAAGGGATGTGCTCATAATCTAGAGGTTGATGTCAGATTGCATATTGGTATTCAAGTTCTACAAAGTCAGGGAGGGGTTCAGTAATACTCATGTAACACAGATGCGGGCATACAAAGTGTATCTCCCCGGATGGGTCGATTTAGCTACTTTCATGAATTTTCCAATGGAGATCCTTATTCCTTCCGGAATTTCTAGTTCCCAGAAATCTACTAGTAGAGTGAAGAGGCGAACCCAGGCAAGGGCGGCCATAAAATATTCCCAACCTTGATTGTAAAATTCCTCCCAATATCTCATAAAAAGGCCTGCATTGTAGTAAAAGTATGGCCCATTTCCAAAAACCCTCTCCTTGTCGTCCAGGCTAGCAAATATTACTGTCAAAAACCCTCGATCTCCAAGCTTTAGATCTATATGGCCTTTGGGGGTCCATTTTAGCTGGATCCACGTGATCAAGTCATTTTATGATGGTCAAATCCAAATAAAATTGTATATCAAGGCATGATCCTTCATGTTCTTGTGGTAGCTCTCCAGTTTATTGGTGGGTATCATGAATCTAGGTTTCTTGGTTGCATGTGGGAGGCATTTCCCATGGATCTATGCTTGCCATTGGGCTCCCACTATAGATCCCTCATTAGCGGCGACTCCTTCGCCATGCAACATTCTTGTTTTTCCACTAGTTTCACCTACTGCTACACTTCGATATGAAGGGATATCTCCCCCCTAGTTGAAGCATTGATATCCCCTTGTTAGAGCCTTCCAATACGAAAACAATTGCACAAAATGCAAATTTGATGTTGCCAGATGCTTCATTATTTGCTCGTAAGCCTAGCCAACCTCAAAATGGCTTGAGGACCAAATTTTAAGAAATTCCAAACTTAAAGCTAACCATTTGAAAAGAAAAGAAAAACAAATGAGACTAATGTTAATTAGAAATAACTTATAAATAGAGATACTCTTGATGCTAGTGAAAGATTGCGCTCCATCATAAAAACATTGGTTAGAAGTAACCTATCTATATAAATCCTTTTGATATTAGAGTGAGCGTTGACCTCAATGATTATGATGACTTCCCATTTATTATTAACCTAGCTACAATGTTTCATAATATCTAGAATTATAACTTATATGTTATGGTTTTTTTTTGGAATTTTGTTATTGATGGGTCTCGGTATTGCAACAAGAATTTTGCAACTCCCAAGGCTACCAAATTTAATTATCAACCCAAGGTTCGTACAAATTTTAGAGGTATCGACACTATATGTGTAGCATACATTGTGTCCTTCCTTCATTGTCATGATGTAATGGAGTGAATATAATAAAATAATATCCTAAACTAATTGCAGAAATGGAAATGCTCTAAATGGAAACCTTAACCTATTGCAAGAAAGAAAATAAAGGAAAGAAACATATTCTAATTGCATAAGGTAAATATCATGAATTAAATGTCAATCATTTCATTTCAAATAGTTTAGATCCATTGACATATTTCATTGGATGTGGCAATCAAGAAAATCATTATTGTATTATCCAATTCATAAATTTGTCCATTAACCCAAATCACTGAGATACTCTTCATGGGTAAAAAGGAAAGTCCTAAGTGGTTTTTATTCTTCCTAAACAATTTATTTAGACCCAATGGGTCATGATTCAACCCTAAGGGACAAAAACCAATATTTTTGAGCAAATCTAGGTAAGGATATATATGCTTGAAGAGTGCAACAATAAACTACAAGATGCTACAGGAAGTTATACTTCACCGAATGACCAAGAAAATAAAATCCAAACTAGATGGGATATATTTTTTTATTGACATCCTAGGTATCCATTTTAAGTGGAATAACTCAAAAAATACCCTTGTTAACCCATGCTAAGAGATAACAGAAAATTACTAGTCTAAAATCTAGAAATTCTACAATTAGTGAGCTAGTAAATCTATAAAATGTCTAACTTAATCAAGTGAAAATGAAATGGGGTAGTTTTTATATTAACTAGGACATTATTTTTATTTAATGCAAGTGGAATCAACTCGATTTAAACTCATTAGTATGTTCTAAAAAATAGCAGAAATTTACTGTTATTTTCCACAAGGGACTTCCAGAAATTTAGATTTGGGAATAAGCAAACTAATCTAAGTAGCTCAATGATTACTATGACCTTCCAAAGTTGTTCCAAGGATTAAATGATGCTCGTGATCCTGAAAAATAACTTAGTTCAACTATTTAACCCAATCCTACAATAAGAAATCATCAATACTAAATGTAGAAACAGAAAAAGACAATAACAAGAAATGCATGTGAATAAGAAGTGAAAAGAAGAAAAGTAAATGATACAAAAGGGATGTGAGGCTCCAGGGATGGCCAAGCCCAAGTAAGATTAGAGTCCTATGAAGGATACCAAGATTATGGCACCAATCTTCATTATTTCCATCAATACAATTACATCCCTACAAGAAATGAAAGCGGAGCTGAAAAATATGAGTTCTCTCCACAAGAAGACTAAGAACAATTAGCCAAAATTTGAACTGGTACTTATAAAAAATGATTGGGCAGCATTCCCCATGAAAGGAGGAATTTTCCCCCCTCCAAAATCCCTCAGATATGGTTCCCAACACTAGGAATCTGCATTAAATGACACAGAACACATTCTGAGATTTTCTCAATCATTGGAGCTTCAAAATATGTGCAATAATTTTAGAATATCTTGTTGATTTATTATCCAATATTGATCCTCCTATAGTAGCGAGAAAGTACCTAAATTATCTCCTCCTCAAAATCTCCATAATATGCCCAATATTCTCAAAATATTCTACAAAAATAAATAATATTAGGCACAAATATGTAATTATCCATAAACCTTCCTAATTAACATATTAAAGTTAAAAATACGTTATCTAATGTAGAAACAGAGATTTAATGTGTTCAATGATGGTAATATGGGCCTTAATTTATGTCTAATTTGGAGGCTCATCATACCCCCACGCTGAAAGTGTTGCTCATCCTTTGAGAAGCTTAGTGACCTCATTGTGCCTCATTGATGGCCCTAGTGGCCTCCCTGATTTGTTCTATCATTGTTCAACACTTTCATTTAGCAACTTTGTACCTTCCTATAGCAAATTTCTGCCTTCGTGTAGTAGGGAATATTCTTCTTTTAGTTGTTTAGTAATGGCTGCCCTAGTGATTGGCTTCTTCTGAGAGGCTTGGGGCTCCTTTGTTTTGGATTGGAGGGAGTTTATCTCTTCAATTTGCTTCTTATTCTCCTTTTATCCTTTGTTCTGATTTTCTAAGGCACTTTATCTTATGTTTCAACGTTTTATTTTTCTCTTCCTCCCTCTTCTTCTTCTACAGATCCATCTCTAACTCTCTCTTTAAGTCTAGAGAAGCTTCTCTATCCATGTCTTCTCAAGGTTTGTGCAAGGAAACTGTGCCACCAATTGTCAATTTCATAGCACTCATCATTTCAACTTATGGCAAGAGGAGGAGTGTGACCTGTTGATGAGTGAGGTGAAGAATGGTATACCAATTCCAAAACAAGTTTATTATCCCATCATAATTCTCATCCTCACAAGAAATATCCACACTTCAAATTTTTATGGCTATGTTACCAAATGTTTTACGGAGGAATATTGCAAAAATTCATGGAATTTTGCAAAAAATCATGGAATTTTTATTTCTAAGAGGTGATAGATCAACTTCTTACCCCTTTCCTGCAGACTCTTTGAAAGTTCTAGTGTTTTGTGGCCAATGATTCTTAAGATAGGGCCCATTTTTTCCTCTTGGGACAATTCTGTAGTAGACCGATTGTCTCTTGTAGTGGCCCTGTTTTTCCTTTAGCATCCCCATTTCCCCCTATAACAAAGCAGTTTGTACCTTGAGATTCTTAGCTATGGTTTCTCTATTGGTTGGCCTCCTCATAAGTGTCAAAAATTGCCTCCCTTCCATTAAATCCTACACCAAATTCTCCTACTGCTCCTTCTCGAGATTTTATGTTTTTCATGTTTCTTTGTATATCTTCTCTGCCCTTCATGGTATTTGACTGTTGTTGTTGCTGTGTGTGCATGTTGTTTGTTGTTGCCAAAGGTGCTACTGCTGCTGGTGGAGAGTCCTACCTGGAGTGGTAGAGTGCCTCGTGAGTTGGTATCACCCCCTCCACTTGATGGGAAAGGGGAAAAAGATAGCATTATGGTTTGCTATTATGGTTGCATAGGGTGTTATAGGAGGAAGTTTTCTTTTTGTAGTAGTCCTTCCTTCTCTTTCAAGGTCTTCTAATTGTATGGGAGTGACGAGAAATGATGTATCGAGTTTGGAGGATGATGATAGGGCTCAAAGGGAGTAGTGTAGGTTTGTGAAAATGAAGAGGATGTTCTCTATGTGTTTCTTCAAGAAGTATTCAGGGTGAGACAGAGTGTAGGGTTTGTTCTTGAAAAATATTATTTTTTTCTTATGAAGTGGGATGGATCAATGATGGATAGATAGTGGATATGAAGTGGATGGAGTTATTTGAGTGCTTTGGTGACTTGGCCTTTGCAAAAATTTCCTCTTTTAACTGTTGTCCCCATTCATCACCATCATCACCCTTCCTAATTTGGTTTTTCCACATTGCATGAGTAAGGGAGTTAGCTGAAATTATCTAGATGAAGGTGGCTGAGACTGTTGACCCATCCTTAGCTTATAAAACCTCACCTCTCATGCATTGACAACAAATTTATAATAACTATAATATGCTCAAGAGAAGAGGTCAAGAATATTTCATGCCTGTACCTATCTGATGGTTGTTGGAGATGCATGAATGCTACTGCCGAGTTGATGATCAATCCATGGTCCTCTCGAGGTGATAATTTCCTTCGTTTTCTTTTGCACAGGTCTTCATATCTTGATGATTCTTTGACTGGTAAGGTTGTTGTGCGAAATTTTAGTTCTAGTTGCCAATCTGCTACTAGTGGATTTGATGGATGTCAACTCATATTCTAAACATTTGTCTTTCAGTTACCATGGCAAGCTATCTTAGTCAAATCCAACTTTCTTGGAGTGATAGACTTGGCCATGGGTTATTTTCACCTTCCCCACACTTTTCACAATTGTCATACACCCTTCCAATGCTCCATCTCACCATTATTTTTCTCCAAATCCTCTCAGCCAATTTCCTGTAGCAGTTTCCTGTAGAAAACTTGTTTTCCCAATATATCCCAAATGGTATATTGGATTGACCTGAAATTTTTTGAGCATGTTGCCATCATCCTTATTCCCCTCCCTATAAAAAATAATCTTGTCCAATGGATGCACAACTCTTAAGAAACATTAAAAATGGTTGTATGTGATGGAGGTTGATTTATTGGAAACTGTGAACTAGAATTTTCTAAAAATGCTTGAACATGTTACCATCATCCATATGCATCTCCTCGTGAAATAGATTTGTAAATGGATGCACGTATATCGAGAAAATATAAAAATTGTTGTAGGTTATGGAGGTCAATTTCTTGAAAAGTGCGCACTGGAATTTGTTGAAATTGTTTGGACATATTACTATCATCCATATGCATATCCCCCTGAAACAAATTGGCAAATGGATGCACATTTTTTAAGATATGACAAAAAACAAATTAGTCTATGAAATTTTGTTTCTTGTAGCAAAATAGAGTCTTCCTATAGCATTTTAGGAAAACAAGGAAAATGAGTGGTAAAATATTGGGAATGATGAGTGGCTGGTGGAAATAGATGAGGGTGATGGATTAGAATGTCCCTGGTCCTTGTGGAGCATCTGAGAAAAGAAGGAGAAAGTCCAAGTTTGACATCCTTTGACTAGGCTTTTGATCAACTTTTCTTTTGGTGGCTATGTTGTTTTTCTTGCTTGAAGAGGTTGGAGAGCACCTACATTCATGAGAGAGAGATACATGGGGCAAATAATTTTTTATTTTTTCTCTTTTTTCTTCTAGGCCTACTAGCTGCCTCAATGAAGTTTTTAACTAGTAGGTCTGTTTAGGCACCTTAAAGAAGGTTTTCACCTAGGATATTTTATTTTTCTCTTTTTTCAAACCCGTTGACTGCCTCATGTAGGTTTTCAATCAATGAGCCAATCTCAGGCACCTCAAAGGAGGTTTTCACCTAAGATTTTATTTCTTCCCTCTTATTTTTCATTTTCTAGTTTTTCTACCCCACTCTCCTTGAAAAAAAATATCTCTTTCAAGTATAAGAATACTTCCAATGGAACCATGTACACATCAACAAGATAGATAAACTGATGTGTAGGCTTGAAATATATTCTTTGACATGTACCTAAATTTCAGAGACCAAATGCTTTAATTGAGATGAAATTAGGAATTGTTGAAGAAGAGTGTGTGTGATCCAAATGGATCCAAGAATGGCCTCTACGTCTTCATGAATCTTTTAAAAATCATGCTCAAATTTAAAAATCCCTTAAAATATCAAAATTATCATAAGAGGGACACCCTTAGCAGGGCGGAGAAACACTATTGGGAGGCCCAAAACCCGTGAAATCGTGAAAACAACAGTGTAATTGCAAGTGGAACAAGTGATGTACAGTAGCTGTTTGATTTGGCCGATCAATGGTCCAGATCGGATCGACAATCGCAATCGACGATGACCTTTGGCAGAGATAAGTGAGATCCACATAATAGCTATGATCGCGAATAGTGATATCAGTGCTTAACATATGTATATGGCGACGATGATTAGGGGAGTTAATATGGACCATTGATCAAGTGCACAGATTGATGACCCATATTACATCGCAAGATCACTATCGGGGGATTACAGGAGCACTTACAACAGCTCGGGGACATTGTGATGAGTGATTGGGATATCACAATCGGAGCAACCCCATGATCTAGACCTGATAGGATTATCGGCAATATTTTATAGGATTTGAGATCCACAAACAGGGCCTTTTCAATATATTTTTGCGATTTTTGTTTTTTTCCAAAATACAAAGGAAACGAGTCATTATGATTTGCGACGGCGACAACAGGCGGACTCGATGGAGAATAGGGATGATTTAAGGAATTTTGAAGTCTGATTTGTCATGTTTTTGGTGGATTTCTTTGTTTCAAACTACATTTCCCTGTGTTTTAACAGGACACAACTGTTTTAAGAATTTCAGAGACTCGAGGTACTCTAGCATTATGGATAGGTGGCCACTTCCCTTCCATATGTTTATTGAATAATGTTGGCAGAGGGATTCTAAGCATTTAGAGGCCGGGGAGACTGAGAGCCGAGGATGTAAAATGAGCAGGCAGCCCAGAATGGCTTTAAAAGCCACAGACAGAGAGCAAAGAGGCAGCCATTATTGAAGAGCAAATGCGAGACAGAGGTTAGGGTAGATTGAGAGCTGTGTGGGAGTCTATGTACTCAGAGGAAGCTTGAGGGATTCAAGTGAAGCTCTTGTTATTGTAATCTATTTGTGTGTGAGGCTCAAATTGAGCTCACTATTGTAAACAAAACTTTGCTTGAAACATAATAGAGGCCACCACTGAAGGCTGGACTAGGAGATGTAGCATAGGAGAATTGGGTGAACTCATTAAATTTGTTGTCATGTGTTATCTATTATGTTTGTTTACTGCTTCATAGTTTTTGCATTTCGCAATCTTATCGATCCATTGCATATAATGACATAGACTAAATCCATGCACATAATTCTATAATACCTTATTAATTGTCTTAGATCTTATTACAGATCAAGTGGTATTAGAGCTTTAGGGTGCTAAGGTTAGACAAGCATGTGCTAGACTGATTAGTGAATTCTAACTAGATCAAAGCTTAAATTAGGAGAAGGAGGACTGGTTGAAACTAACCCAGAAATTAGTAGAGTCTATCCTAAGAGGAAAATGACAGAAGAAAATCCTTTGAAATCAGACTCTCATTTCATGGACAGTTTCGTGACCATGAGAGCCATGGTAGAGGAAATGTACCAAGAATTTAAGAAAGATCAAAGTGAAGATTCTTCTACTTCCAAACAAGACAAAGGAATAGAAGAATCTCTCCTAAATGACCATTTTAAAGGCAAAGGGAAAGAAGAAAATCTTCCGACACCTCCTGACATCCCTGAAAATAAAAAGAAGAAAGCATCTTTGATTAAGTTAGATGTTAAAATTGATTTTCCAATATATGGTGGAGAGTTAAATGCAGAGAAGCTGGATAATTGGATTAGGCAGATTGATGTGTATTGCAGGGTGCAGAGCATTGAATCAGACAGAAGTAAGATTCATCTGCCCATCCTACACCTTGGAGGAACTGCCTTGGTATGGTGGGAAGGCAAAACACAAGCTGACTTGAAGAAGCATGGTGAAATTCTTTCTGTCTAGACTGAATTTGTTTCTGCAATTAAAAGACTTTATATCCACTAGCTTATATGCATCAAGCTATGACGAGTTGGCAAACTCTTCACCAATTAAAAGGAAAAAGTGTACAAAGTTACACCTAAGAGTTTAGAAAGGGAGCTTTGATTCTAGGCATTTTCTTAGACTCACCTGAAACTTTGCTGAAGTATATAGGTGGTCTACATAATTATTTGAGGTGTACCATTCTCATGTTTAACCCTACTAGCATCGATGAGGTATCTTTCCAGGCTACCCATCTAGAGGCTAGGGGAAAGAATGTGAACCCAGAGATTGGGGGACCATCCAAACCCACTACAAGCAAGAACAAGGAAAAGAGGAATCATAAATGGAGAGAGATGAAGGAAAATAATGTACAAAAGCCCAAACCTTCATGCACTCACTGAAAGAAGGACAGACATGGTAATGTATGAGGATGGAAGGAAGAGTAGCAGAATTAGAGAGCCATTGAATTCCATGAAGGAAGAGTAGCAATTGCTTTCTGACAAGTTGCAGGAAATGGAGAGGCAACTTCATTTTGCAAATATGAACCTAAAAAGGATGCATGAGTTGGAGACACAACTCTTTGTTGCCCAAGAAGCCTTAGTCAAATATCAGTTTGAAGAAGAGGTAAACCGTTCCAGTTTGTCTTCAAATTCCTCTAAGGATGCTTATATTAGTTCTTTTGAAAAGCATACTAGAGGCATATGTTCCAAGCTAATGTCCAAGATGGGCTATGAAGGAAAAGGCTTGGGTAGACATGCACAAGGTATTGTTGAGCCAATAATGATAGAAGAAAGGCCTAATTGTTTGGGTCTTGTCTATGGACAATCTCATGGAGAAAGTTCCAAAGCTGCCATGAAGGCCATCGAAACAGCTCGAAGAAGGGGTTGAATTATAGAGTGTGAAGATTGTATTCAGGAAGATTGCAATAGCTTGAAACATCATTTCCAGGATGCAGGTATTCAGAAGCACACACTTGAACCAGAGAGTTGGGGAGAATCCAACATCCTTGAAGAGATTAAGGGTGTTCCAAAGGGAGCCACTTCTTCATTTGCTTCACCTCCGCATGAAGGCAATAATGGTGAAAGAGAAAGGTATAAATCTAGTTCCAAACATTTTCCTTTTGATTTTTCAAAGCATGATAAATTTCCACATAAGTATGGGGAATAGATGGATGTTCCTTTTCTGGTTTACATAACCATAATATTTCTAGATGTTGGAAGAGAATGGCCACATACAGGAAGTAGAAGAAGGAAAAGAAGCATGAAGCCAAACGTCCAGTGGACAAGGAAAATCATGATGTCAAGAGGATGCACATGCAGTGCACTTACTACCATAAGCAAGGACATCTTGTTGCAAAATTTTGGACTTTGAATACAACAATGCTTCCACAAAAGCTGAAGAAACTAGAAAGATAAGATGACATAAATGGAAGTGAAGATTCCATGAATGATGTGTCTCAGAATGATTCACAAGATGATGCTAATGTGCAGACAAAGGTAGTACCTTTGAAAGAGATTGGTAAGGAATGGTTAGAGTTCTTATCCGATTGAGATTGCATGTCTATTGATGCATCTACATTATATTTCATTTCAGCTTCGAAAGTACAGTGTGCTTAAGTGAAAGTTGAAGGATGAAATGCATGCATGAGCTTGATGTGCATTAACACAGGGATGCTGATGATTTCCTTGTTTTTGAACATGTATGTGTAATTAACTTGCAGGGTTGATTGCTTTGAAATGAATGTGATGCCATGTTGACTTGGGAGAAGTTAACTTGGTATCCAAATGGAGATAATGATGAAGTGTTTCATCTTTTGAAAAAGAGTCCTAATGGTCTTTTTCTACATGCTTGACTCGAACGGTAATTTGTTTAAAGGCATGTTTTGTGGACTTGTTATCTAGTCCATCATTTGTATACATATACAAGACATGGAGGTGTTCACAAGATGTGAAATCTGTTTCTTTTGTTGAAGCAGGAGTTTAGTCCATCAAGTTGTTGTCTGTATGCCTATTGTTGTTAATAGTTGTTGTTGGAAGCCTTTTGAACAGGTACAAATGAAAGTCTTATGGAGCAGATGTACTTCAATTTGTTGAGCCACCTTGGATCAATGATCAAGGAAGAGAAGCTCAGAACTACCTTCTGTGACCATTCCAGTAGAAGTTCTGCATGAAGGCAAGGAGGAAGGCAGTTCTTCCCAAGAAGACGAGCCCATCCAAGAAGGGAAGTGATTAGAAAATTTGGTTCAGAGGCACTATGCAAAGGCAAGTGTAGGGAGGCTAAAAGAAGAGGGTGAGTCACTCTCATTTACTATTCAGATCAATATATTAGTCTTTCTGAGACCAAAAATTCTTTTAGTGGGAAGGTGTGATCCAAAATGGATTTTGGATAGACTCCTAAGTCTAAGTGTTCCTCACTAAGGAAAATAAAAGTCAAAGGAAGTTCCTGGAACTAGCCCCATTGCATAGATTGTCTCATTCTGAATCTACTGCAATTTGAATGGGCCAAAAGTGACCTAGGATGCAGAAGTTACCATAAAATGAAGTTGGCTATATCCCTTGGAAAAAGGAGCAAAATCCCTTAAAAAGGGATCCAAAAAACCCTCTCAGTCTTCAAAATCCTCATAAATATTCAAAACTAGCACAAAAGGAGAAGTTTTAGACTTGAAGGATAACACTATCGGAACCCAAGAACATGAAGAAAACCATGAAATAAAGCTTATTGGAGGCTTGAACAGTGTTTGCACAGGAGCCGTGAGATCTAGCCGATCAACGGTCTAGATCTGATCGGCATATCACATCGGTGGTGATAGGCAGAGGCAATCGGAATCATAACGTGCAATGGGATTGGGATGATGCCATATTGCGATCGCCAATATTGGCAGATCGCAATTGGCGTTGGCATAAACCATACTATATGGGAAAGCCTCGGGCTTGTGCGATCTGCAATTGCGACTTGTCACATCGGTGCATTACAGAGGGGCGATTATATGTTATACGTTATATATGCGATAGCGATGACTAGACCCGATGGCAATATGAACCGGATTTAATACATTTTGAAATCTATCAAATGATGATTTTCTTTGTATTTTTGTTTTTCATTGAATAAATGAAATACGAAGGAAAAGTGCCCGACTGATGAAACCAAACTCGAAAGGGTTTGGAAATGAAAACACATAATATTTGAAATCCGTCATAAACCATTTTTTTGCGATATTTGCACAATTTAACGTATTTTTAAAATACAAAGGAATAAGGCCAAAGAAACTTGCGATAGCGATTGAGGACAGACTCGGTAGGGAAATAGACTAGATTTAAGGACTTTTGAAGTCTGGATGAACAATGTTTCTCTGCGGATTTTTCCCGTGCTTGGGATGTTTACCTATGTAAGCCAAGAATGCCAAAGTTTGGGGATTTCAAGCACCGATTTCCCCTTCCATTACATAATAGGTGGAATCCATCCTTGAGGGCGTTTAGCAATGATTTCTAATGCTCAGAGAAGGGATTTGAGCTGACTGTGGTAGGAAGAAAAAGAGTCTGAAAGGGAAAACAAATAAACAATGTCGATTTGGCTTAAAATCCACAGAACAATAGAGGCTGGGTTGTTGATGGATGCTGAGTTGTTGGTGGTTGCTATTGTTGATTATTGGGGGTTTTGTTACTAAAAGGAAGCCGAATTAGGAAGCCAAGGAAAAAGAGGTAGCGCAAAAGCAAAAGAGTAGCCAAGGGAGTCACTTGGAAGCCAAGTGAAAATCCAAGAGGGCTATGAACTAATAGAGGGAAGAAAGAAGCTAGAGCCAAAGAGCCAAAGAGCTAGAGCCAGAGCTAAAGAGCCAAAGTCAAAGCCAAGAGCTAGAACCAAGAGCCAAGAGCCAAAGCCAAGAGCTAGAGCCAAGAGCCAGAGCTTCCAGTGCCAGGGGATAACATGGTGTCTGAACCCACTGTTTCAATGTAAAATAGGAGGAGTTGACCCAAGAGCTTGTGCAAAAAAAAAAGACTTATACCATAATCCCAGAGAGCCTAGTTGATTTAACCAGAGCTCATTGAGATGTAGCCCAAGAGTTGTGGGTGAACTCCAAATTAAATTTTTGTTTCTGTGTGATTGCTTATTGTTGCATTTTTTACTGTATATGCATTTATTTATTATGTTCAAGCACATTTACATATCAGCTAAAACAACATATTTTAAAGCAAGTAATCAATTGAAAACAAATACAAGCATACACCCATATTTTCAAGCATTTCTTAATTCCGCATTGGTTAATCATTAATACTTGGGAAAATTTAAAGCTTTGGAAGTGGAAGAGGTTCTTGTAAGTTAGACAAGAAGGCTAAGAGCTCCATTTCCATATTAGCTAGATTGGAAATTGACTTGCTCCATTGTGCTCTTGGTAAAATTTCTTCAACTTTGGTAATGAGGGGAAATATTTAACATCATGTGATTCTACATGTACAACACAAATATCAACATCTTCTTTTTTCTCATTTTGTATTCTTAACATTTCTACTTGTTCACTTATATTGCTAAGAATTTATGTTTTAAAGTTATCAAGCAAATTTCTAAGTTTAGCTTGACTTACCGATCTTGACGTTGATTGACTTACTCTTGCCATTCCTCTTGACATGTGTTCGCATGTTTCACAAATTTCTTCAAATGATAATTGGTATACATCACCTCTACTCATGAGGTCAAGGAGATCAACATACTCATCTCTAATTGTTCTAAGTAAGAGGGTTTTTAGTGTATCAGATCCTAAATTATGTAATTTTCCCCTCTTACCATTATATATGAACCCATCTATTATATCCTCAATGCTCACATCTTCTCTTTGATTCATTCTAAAGATTTATTCCTTAAGATCATTGTTTGGCCAATTTAATGTCCTTAAATTTTCAATCATAAATTATCGACCAGGGTAGGTATACTGATGAAGTACAGGTGCACTATATGTGCTAGAAGTTATTTTATGTCATTATGTTCCAATTAGGATCTAAAATTAAGATTAGTATGGAGGTGGTAGTGTTAATTATATTAGTGTATTGATCCCTAAAGTTTTTAGCTAATTTTATTACGAATTATTCTCTATTGAATTAGTTTATGGATGATATGAGAGAGATTCTAGACTCTACTTATGTTAGACTGTTGTGGATTTTTGTCTTGAATTTTTATGTTGCAGCCAAATCTAATTTATTATGTGCAAGAAAGATCTATTCTATCAAACTATAAATGAATAATGCCCGAATTTAATTGCTAAGGAGAAGTTCTCACTCTTTTACTTATTCAATTTCATCCAAACAATACATTTTGAACATCAGTTATGCTATGAAATAAAACAATTGAAATACACTAAGAAAACAAATGAAAATGGCCACACTGTACCAGTTAAAAAGCAAACTAAATGGGAGAGTCAAGCTAGGTATAAAGAAAAATAAATTTCTTATGGATACAATGATTCAATGGTGAACTAATCATACTACAATTATTCACACAAAATAGAGCATCTATGATTAAGTAATGAAAGAAATCTAAGTGTGGTCGGTCAAAGACCTATACTGGTCATAGGGGCCCTCCACGAATGAGTCGACAATCTCCAATCAACCCATCATATAACAAACATAAAACCAAGTCTATTACTTGCAAATGAGTCTTAACAAATTGTTCTAGGAAAATTACATAAATCGGCGTGCACCCAAAACACAGAGCGGCCATAGTTTTTATAATAATTCTCGGCATAATAGTATGAGCATTCCAAGCATACATATCTTTATTTCGATCAAACTATATCGCTCAATGATCAATTTTATATTCAGAAAAGAAAATCGATAATATTTCGTGAAAACTCGTATTCTATCCTCACGATAATCTTGTAGTTGACTTTGGAGTTGAACGTGTTATCATGCAACCTTCTTGATGAATTGGTTTGAGGGAATAGGAAGGAATCCATGAGCGGACTATTCCTTATCCATCCATATCTTTCTTCACTGAGCTGGAGCTTCTAAACCCTGTGAACAATGGAGGTAGCTATGGAAATCTCGATTAGTTGTAGAAACAAGCAAATTCCATAGCCGAATGAATACTTTAACAAAACAATAAGTTATATAGACAAATATGAAGAGGAAGACATATAAATTCTTACCTTTGACAAATACTTATGTCTATTGCATTATTTAGGTGATAGATATAGGAAAAAGGGAAGAAATATAGGCAAAAGGGATGTCAAGGTAAGATAGTCCTTGGAATCTTCATTCCCCCATGTTGGAAGTTTTGTATTTCCTCATACATTTCATCATTTCCAGTCACTTGTGCCTTCTGATCATCACCTACAAGATTCACTTTCTTGTTATTTCTGGCAACCACTGGCATCCTTGGTTTTCTCATGAGAATTTTATATTTTAAGTTGATAATTTCTCTTTGCATTGCCCTGTTTTCCTTCTTTAGTTTTTTGTTCTTTTTGTACCACAAACTCAAATGAAGGATGAGGTTGTCATTTTTTTCAATTTGGATCTCACTTTGTGCCTTCAATGACTCATTTTCATTCTTGAGATATCTGTTCAATGTCTCTAGCTCAAAAATCTCTTTCTTTAAAACATTTGATGCTGAAGGTTCTTATGGTTCATTGAACTAATTGCTCCCTTCTCCAGGACTTTGAATTGTTTATTTAGTTGATGTCTCTTTCTTTTCTAATGACTCTATGTAGTCATAAATATATTGTTGAATAGGATAAACACACGGAATATGCACTGGGATCCTTAGAGGTGAACTACAAGGAGGTGGTGACATTCTTTGTGATAATCTTGGTGGTCCTCTTGGGGAACCTTTAGGGTTTTCAATTGGCTCGTTTTCCTCAAGATCAATGTATTCCGTAGCTTTTGAGACTTCTTGTTGCATTGTCATCAACCTTGTACTCCTCCTTAGTCCTGAGGTTTGTAATCCCTATTCTTTCCTTCTTTTGGTTTTTGGCTTTTCTTCTTGGGGAAGGGTCTCGGTTTGTGGTAAATCCTTTGTTGTTTTGCTAGCTTTCTTTCTTCTAATATTTCATTTTTTCATTTTCTACAAAATATCCACTATGGATAGTTCATCTTCTAATAATTCTGGTTGAGTCCTAGGTTCTTGTTCTTTTATTACTTCCATTGTTCTCTTTCTTCCCCTGAGGGTCCTATTACTGCTGGCTTGTTCAAGAGATATTTCTTGAAAATGGTTTCTCACCAGAAAACTTTCCCAATTATCCCCTACACTTCTAAGGTGGAACTCAACCAAGATCTTTATCAAGCCATGATGATGCATGGTATTTTCTATAAATTGAATTTTCTTTTGAATATTCATGGACATTTTCTTGAGACTATGCAAGAGATAATAAGGAATATTCATCTGGTGATCTCCAGGAAAATGCATCATTATCCTAACATGGTAAAAATACATATACCCAAACCGACCCTCACAAGTAACAAATTTTTGAAGTATAAGTAGTAAATTCTTTCATTTTGTTTTAAGGGTTGTACTAGGAATACCTTTCTTGAAGACAATGGTGTCCATATTTGGATTTTTCAAGAAGACCTTCCAATCTTCTCCATAGATTCCCCTGTCTTTGAACCATTTCTCTCCACTCCTAGGAAATTTAGTAGCTTCTACGATCATGGACTCTGTTATGGTGATCTTAATGTCTCCTATTTCAACATCTATTCCAAGAAATGCGTCGGAAAAAGTCTTTGTCACTTCGCTATGAAAACTGTTGAATTTTTCTATGAACTGAAACCATTGTTTCTTTTGCTACAACTCCCTAGTTGGAGGATATCCCTCCAAGAATTTCTTCCTTGTTGGCTCAGTTCAGACTATGACACTCATTATGGAGGATTCTTTGCCTCAAAGACTGGTTATCTTGACAAGAGAATGGTGTTGGTAGGGTTTTGTTTAGTGGCTGAGGGACAAAAAGGCTATGAGGGTTCGGCGAAATGTAAGAACATGTGGATTATAATGACGGTTGTGGAGATGAATTTGACCCTTGGGGCGAATTTAAAATGATGATTCGGTGATTAGTTTAGCAGATTTAGAATGAGGATGTGACAAGGTTTTTAAGCAGTGGATTATGATGTTTTTGATAAGCGACCATCACCCTTAAATTGTAATGATTTGGTTTTAATTTTTGGAAATACTATGTCTTCTTAGTAATATATATGCAATATATTGATCACTATTGCTAAATTAAAGTAGCACATACCTGTGATTACCTTTCCTAACCTTGTTTGTTATTCTGAGATCTCTTATAGGTACTTTCCTTTGTCAATTGTCCTTCAATTCAAATCTCCAAGTGTCCATGTAGGATTCAAAAATTTTATTGGGTTGAAGAAACTTGTCTTAGCTACAAAAACTTGTCTGAGTTGCAGAATGTTGCTGATTCTGCAGTTGAGAATTTTTTTTTTTTAATAAGGAACTTTGTTATTTTTTTAAAAAATAAAAATTGAAGTGCCAACAAAAATTGGCTTTCACTTTAAATTTTATGTATAAACATGCCAACATAATGTTGGTTTTCATGCTTATACCCCCTTTATTATTATTATTAATTATTATTATTATGATATATATATATATATATATATATTATTTATTTTTATTTTTTCTAATTTGTTTTTTTTTAAGTAAAAATTGAGTAAAATTTCTAAGGTGGAAAAGAAGAAGAATTCTTCTTGACCATCTTCGGTTCTGAATTATCTTGGAAAATTTTAACAAATTCTTCTTTTGTCAATGGCTTCTGGTAAAGTCTGAGTCAATGTCCATTTACTAAAAGAGGAATTTTCTCTTCATCAATAGTCTTGATTCTAACTACGCCATTATCAAAGACACTTTCAACTTGATAAGGCCCAAGCCAATGGGTTTGGAATTTTCCTTGAAAATTTTTGAACTTTGAATGAAAGAGTAATGCCCAATCTCCTGGATGAAATTTTCTTTCTTTAATGTACTTATCATGCCATCTAGATCTCTGTTGTTGAACTAAGTTAGTTCTCTAGAGGGCTTCTTTTCTAATTTCATCAAGATCATCAAGTTGTCTCATCCTTTACTTTTGTGCTTTTGATAAGTCAAGATCTAACTGGATTGTTGTCTTATAGGTTTGGATCTGGAACTCTATCGGAAGTAAGACTTGCTTCCCATAAACAAGTTCATAGGGAGTATGTCTTATAATATTTCTCCATGTGGTTCTATAGGCCCATAAAGCTTCTGAAAGATTTTCTACCCAGTCCTTTCTGTGTAAATGTAAAGTCTTGGTAAGGATTTCTTCAATCACCTTATTTGTGGACTCAACTTGCAATTGGCTTGTGGATGGTATGGAGTGGACTTTTGATGTTTGATCTTGTATTGCTCCACAAGTTTCTACACTAATCTGGATGTAAACTGTGCTCCTTGATTTGTTACAATTTCTTTTGGAACACCAAAATGAGTGAAAATATCCTAAAAAAGAAATGAAATTACAACATTTTCAGTAGAAAAAGGAAGTGCTTTAGCTTCTACCTATTTAGTAACATAATCAGTACATACCAAAATATACCTCTTTTGCTTTGAAGGCGGGCTGATTGGTCCAACAAAATCTAGTGCCCACTTTTCAAATAGTTAGATGAGTACCTATGGTTGTAGGGGAATTTCATTTGAAAGAATGGGTTTTCCCATTCTATGACAACTATTGCATCTCTTAACATATTCCTTGGTGCCCCCAGAAATGGAAGGCCAATAATATCCTAAAAGCAAGATTTTATAAGCAGTTCTTTTGTAAGAAAAATGTCCCCGACATGGCTCATCGTGGCAAGATTTAAGTATTTTTTGTATTTCATCCTCTCAAACACATCTTCTGATGATGAGATATGGTATTTTCTTTTATAACTCTTCATTTATCCATGAATAAGATGTACTATTGTGGAATATTCTCCTCTTTTCTCTAGGAGACAAATGAAATGGAATTTTCCCTGTAGCTAAATAGTTAGCAATATCTGTATAACAAGGTGATTTAGTAGATACTGCAAAAAGATATTCATCAGGAAATTTATCCTCTACAGGTTGATCATTATTATCATTTTGAATTCTATATAAAAATTCACACTTGTGTTCTGTTTTCCAGGCATATCTAGAATGGTTATGTTGAATTCTTGTAACAGTAAGAGCCATCTGGTTATTTTCCATTAGTGACTAGTTTATTCATTAGGTATCCAATGGCAGACTGGTCTGTGTGAACAAAATTTTCATAACTAGTTATGTAATGTTTGAACTTGTTAATGGCATGAACTATCGCTAAAAACTCCTTTTCAGTTACAGTATAATATAACTCTACAGGAGTTAAATTTTTACTAGTATAATAGATTGCATAAGGAGTAAGATCTTTTTGTCCTAACACAACTCCTAAGGCTGAATCTGAAGCTTCTATTGAGATATGGAAAGGCAATTTCCAATTAGGTCCTTTTAAGATAGGTTCTTCAAAAATTCTCTTTTTCAAAGTTTCAAAGGTAGCTTGACATTCAGAATCCCAATTGAATTCACAGTCATTGGTAAGCAATTTAAAGAGTGGGGATGCAAATTTTGTGCAATTTTCTATGAGTATTCTATAATATCCATTAAAACCAAGAAAACTCCTAACATCTTGTTGACAATTTGGCACTGATAAATTAGAAATGGCTTCAACTTTAGATGATTCTACCTTAATTCTATCTTCTGAAATATGGTGACCTAAAACAATTCCTCCGTTAAACATCATGAAATATTTTTCATGGCTTAATGAGAGATTTTTTTATTTACATATTATTAATACTTTTTATAAATTTCTAGTGCTTCATTGAAACAATCCCCATAAACTGTGAAATCATCCATGTATACTTCCACACAATCGTGAATAAGATCAGAGAAAATTCCGAGGACTGCTCTTTGGAATGTTGCTGGAGCATTGCATAATACAAAGGGAAGTACTCGGTAAGCATAAGTTCCCCATGAACAAGTGAAAATGGTTTTATCTTAATCTTCATGGGATACCTAAATCTAGTTATATCCACTAAACCCGTCCAAGAAGGAAAAATATTTTTTTCCTGCTAATTTATCTAAGACCTAATCTATGAAAGGTAGTGGAAAGTGTTCTTTTAATGTTGCTTTATTTAATTCCCTATAATTTATGCATACTCTCCATTTTTCGTTTTTCTTTGGAACGATTACTAGGGATGAAACCCATTGACTATCGGATATCAAATAGATGAAATTTACATTTAACAACTTTTGCAATTCCTCAACAATTTATTTTAAATTGTGGTTCATTTTTTGTTGAGGTTGTATAACTGTTCTTGTGTTCTGTTCAATGTAGATATGATGTATGCAAGTTTTAGGATCAATCCGTCTCATATCAATGTATTTCCATGCAAAAGCAGAAGAATGTTTCTATAAAACTTCTATCAATTGATTCTTTCATAATTCTTCCAAATTTTCATTAACATTCAAGGTTTTACCTGGAAAGATTTCTATCAAAGAATTCCCAAATTTTTCCATGGAGAGCAATGATACCTATTTAGGTGAGAGATACTCATTTTGACTACGATCATAATGTGAGGAGATTTATTATTTTCTAGTAGGTTTAGAATTTGATCTTCCTCTCTTACTTGTTCAGTAGTAAAAATAGGTTGTATATATTCTTCATATTCTATCCATTCTTTAATTTTTGTGTCTATTAATGTTCTTGCAGGAGGGTATAATGTAAATTTCTTTATAGAATTTCCATCTGAGATAAACATGTCACCTGATCTATAACCAATGAAAGCATCAACTGTGGCTAACCAAGGCCTTCCTAGAATTAATGGATGTCCTCCTAAATTATTCTTGGGTGTTAAGACCATGAAATCAATAGGATATTCCCAAGAGTCTAAGGATACACAAACATCTTCCAACACACCATCAAGTTGAATCACAAACCTATCTACTAATTGTAATAAGGTTAGTGTGTATTGAAGGTTAGGAAGCCTAAGTGTGTCCATAACTTGTTTACTCATTATGTTTATGGTTGCTCCTAGATCAATCAGTGTGTTTGGTATTTCAGTTGA
>APFE030162845.1:208232-234796 GCA_000404065.3 Pinus taeda
TAAGATTCATAACCCAATGGTTTATTATTATGAACCTAAGGTATTTTAAAATTAAGGGTTTAATATTAAATGCAAAGATTAATATTATAAACAATGGGCTTAAAATTAATCCCTCGGAATACAACCCTATGATTAATAATAGAAACCATAGGATCATTATTATAAATCCAGCCATCATTATTATGATTAATCTTTTAAACCCTAATAATAATATTATACCCTAGGGATATGAAACCTTAGGTTAATAAACCCAATGGATTGATATTATAAAATCAAGGGATTTATACTAAAAACTCAAGCAAATAATATTAAACCGAAGGGATTAATATTATAAACCCAAGTTATATAAAACCTAAAAGAAATATTATAAACCTATTGAGACAATTTTTGTCACAATGCGATGGTGGCCCATGGTTAACCATGGGCACCAGTATTGGAGCAGCAATGTTGCAACTCCTGGGGCTTCCTTCTTTACTTTTATCAAATCGGTAGTTCGTAACAAACTTGGAAGCAACGATGTTGTATGCACAAGTACTAGCTCTTACTGTAGGCTGTCACTTGATTAGCTAGCGCAAGTTCACTAGGAGCTTAAGCCAGCTTCTATGAGTTCCCAAAAGAAGATTTTAACTGTGATGGAAGAAAGCTAACTCTACAGAAGTTATTATATGTGTAGAAAGAGAACGAAAACTGAAATGGAACGCAAAGCCTAGCAAACCCTAGCAAACCCTAGTTTACCCACTGACCCTACTTTTGTGAGAAAAGAGATGGAAACTAGTGAGATGAGTGCCATAGACTACAAAAAAGGTAAATTGCATTTATTCAAGCTACTTCTGAAAAGAAATGAGAAGAAATCACTTTTTGTACTTTTGAGTGTTTTTATGTGGAATTATGATGCTTGTGATTTATCTGGTTGTGACTGTGCAGAGGTTTGGTGAAAAAGGAAGATAGAGTTGGCTTTTGGAGAGGGTGAGGAAGGTGTGGAGAGGTCCTAAGAAGCCCCTAGTACCCTTATGAAGAATTTCATTGTGATCAGACTTCGAAAAATCACTCACAGGAAACTCTACAGGAGGCTGTAGGGGATCTACAAGAGGTTCTACACGAGGATCTATAGGAGGAGGCCGAAAGTTGCTTTTAGGGTTTTGAAGGTGGAAGAATGATGGGAAAGGGGAAATGAAGGTTGGATGAAGGTGTTGAGGTGTCTAGAACTTGTGAAGGAAGATAAAGGATGAATGTGATGGTTGGATTTGTTCAAATGGCAAGAAAGTAGCTTTATGGAAAAAACACAGAAATTAGGGAAGACTAGTGAAATGTTGTGAATGAGTTGTGAAATTTAGGAGAAGTGAGCTAGTGCTAGCTATTTTATAGAGGGATGGTGAACTAAGATGTCCTTCAAGAGATCTGTACATTTACTTATCAAAACTTGACCAAAGAAAGAACTAAAACAAAGTTTTGTCTAGTTTGACCTAATTTTTGACCTACAAACAGAAAAATACTGAACAGTACCTTATGAACAAAAAAGCATGCGAGAGAGATATGGAAAGAGAACAGGAAATGATCTAAGAAAGTGAATCTGAACCAATATCAACTTTTTCCAAATCAAGTTATCACACTAGCAGTTGCATGGAAGAGCAAAAACAGTGTTTTTGGTGGCAGCAACAGTGCCTTGAGCTCAAATCATAGTCCTAGGAAGGGAGAAAGGAGATCAGGGCCTATTGTGTCCTTTTTGGATCTTATTTTTTCACTGCAGCAACTTACTTATGCAACTTGAAACAAAAACAACTATACTAACCATCAAAAGCAAGCTAATCTAACAAAGTAAAGTGAATCTATGCAACATAAATTTACTCATGAATTGAAATAAAAGCATTTAAGTACACAAAGGAGGTGTTGGGCAGCTTGGGTTTGGCCCTAACTCAAGAGATTTATCCCTCTGAAAGAGATTAGTGCTGGCTAAAAAGATATTTCATCTTTATTTATAAAAAAATAGCAGTTACATGACATAAACTATTCTAAAAAAGAACTCGAAAATAAGCTGTCCAATGTGCTGCACAAAAGTGAAAAAATCTACTAAGAAATGGCTAACCTACTGAGGCTCGAAGCCTTCTTATTTATACAAATGGGGCCTTCCAACAGTCCTCCTAAAATCAAGGAACTCGGCTTCCTAGAACTGAAGATAAACAACAGTCCTACTTGACTTGATCGATTGCCCCTTGGAATCATCAATGTGGGCCTTTGTGCTCCGAGTTGCTAATGGAGGATTCAAGGAAAGGGGTCATTAATGAAGGAGACACCCACCCTACAAGTCCTCTTCCCTATTTTCCTTGAGTTTGGCTGCCATTTGCTCATTAATTCCTTGTCTTTGTAAAACATTTTTCAAAAAATATGCATAAAACACTCATTAGACTACATGGCAAAGTGACTAACCCAATTCACTCTATTAGCATAAATATATTGAAAAAAATGTAGAAAACTAATGAGAATAGTGGATTAAGTCAAGATAAGAGGCAAAATGAGCCCATGTAGTTACCCATTTCTGGGGCTCATCATCACCCCCTGCTAAATGGGTTGCTCATCCTCTGAGCAACTAATCTAGCTCTTCATCTTTAATAGCCCTAAAAGATTCTCTGACATCCCAAGCCTCTGATGTGATGTCTTCCTCTCTATCATGGAAACCTGCTTTCATGTCCACTTCTTCCCATTGTTTCTGTTCTTCCTCCTTCTTACCTCCTTCCAACAGTCCTAGCAATAGTGGAGGACTGAGTTTAAGCCCAATCCAGTTGGCTTTCAAATTTTGCATTGAGTGCTTATACAGGGGCACTCTCCTTATGGCTTCCTTCATCCTATTTGGGGAGTGATACTCCCTGATCCTTAGGCTATGTGGCAATGTATTCCACCTTCTCATGCAGCCATGAAGGTAGTCATTGCCAAACAATCTCTCCATATCCTCGAAATGAGCAATAGCCTGTGCTTGCTTGTCAACATAGTCATGGAGAACTTGAGGATTAGTTGCAAGGTGTTGGTGGGCATAGATGAGAGCCAAGGTTTCTGCTGGTTATCTACTAGCAACTTAATGAGCCCATGGTGAGCTAGTCAGTCTGGAACCCCTACATTCAATTTGGTGCCACACTCTATCAAGGATTAGAGGAGGAAATATGGAAGACCGAGTTTTCTAGATGTAGGTAGGTCCATTCCATATCTTAGTTCATGCAATAATATGAAGTGATAACCATAGACTATACTATATCTTCCTTCACAGGAGATATATTCATGATTTCGTAGCTGACCTCACCCCATGGATGAGGTATACTTGTCTTTCAGATCCCATTCTTATCCTCTACAGGATGTTCATCAGGCTGAAAAAATGTCTTTTTAGCAACCTATCCTAGTGGTTTTTCTTCTTTGCTCTAGGGGAGCCCAAGTGGAAGGCTTGTGATTCTGCTGATAAATTATGGTGTAAGATCTATGGTTAGACCCCTGAAACTAATTGTAGCATGGGTTTTTGAATGGGGTCTTAAAGACATTAAAAATTCCTCTGTCACTTCCTCATCATATCCATGAATTCTCTCAAAGAAAGGCATCCAATTTTCCTTGGTAAAGAGGGCTACCACTTCTAGGTGTTCATGAAATTTGGTGGATTTCAGAGGCTCTTTTCTCATAAAACCCCCGGTCATGATGTTTTAGAGATTGCTAGAAATTTTCAGGTGAGGAGGAAGGTAGCAGAATTTCGAAATCGAAAATAGAGGAACAACTAAGGTTTTTTCTAGAACGAGAGAGAGTTTTTCGGGTTTGTTTTTTCAAAAACAAATTTTAATTTTCCTGCCCTTCAAACTTTGTTCTCAACCTTCCTTTACTTCTCAAGCTATTGGAGGAAATCAATACTTTTTTTTAAAGAAACAACACAGAGAGAAAGACAATTTTTTTCTTTCTCACAAAATAAACAGACTTCCCAATGCAAATTCATTTTTTTCATACTTGGTTTTCTATGGCTGCATCTCTTCTTTATAGGAGAATATGGGGAAGAAAGAGATAAACTTTTAGTGCAGAGAGTAAAATGGAGAGACTGTATGTATTTCAGAAAAACACAGGCAGACTTTTGTTTCCACTTTCCTTTCCTTTTTCAACCCAGTACTTTGCTTCAAATACCACCACCTTTTGTAGATATATCACATGTAGAGTGGGTTTATAAGCCTACCTTTTTTCAAGCTCGAATTTGGAAAAAATTTTGAATTTTCCTCTACAGAGCTGCTTTCTGGCCTTCCTGTAAAAAGACTCCTGTAGACTGTGTTTCTGCTCCTGTAAAGTGCGATAATGATACTATAGAGCCCGATAAGTAGAAGGGTTTTGAAAACTGGCAGAGAGCAACTGCTTCGATGTTCTGCAAGTGGTAAATGAGTTGTTGCAGTTGAGAACTTGTTGATGCAAATGAAAACAAAAGGTGTTGGAGGCTTCTACTACAACGTACTTAAGCTTATGGCATGATCTGCAGTGACAAGGTGAGGTGGCAGGAAGGGTACGTTATCCCCATCCGAATAGTTGGTACCTACTCGAGTGCCATTATGGTATTTCATGTCGCTTGCCCACCATCACTTCCATCATTCTCAATATACGCCCCCACCACTACCGGTTCTGAGTTTTTCATCCCGAGTTGACGAACCACACGTGCTGACTACACCTTCTAAACATTGTTTGAATTGGACGAGGCTTGGTTGAACTGGATGAGGGTGGCCAGTTAGCTAGCCACTGATTTCATTTAATAGTGACCATCTCAATGGTTCATGCAGTTTCTAAACAATATTCATGCAACAGAGGAACGAGTTTAGCCACTTACCTATTATTCGCTACCATGCTCTACATGCTCAGACTTTGGTACTTTGTTTTTTTATTGCTGCTGTTGTTGGTGCTTGTGGTCTCTAAAGTGGTGGCTTGGCTACCTTATGCTGGTGATTTTTGATCAGGAACTACTCCTTCCACGTTGCATACATTTTGGCTACACTGACCTTGCATCTAGAGCTTGTTTTTTTAAAGGGATCAACTGTTACAAGAATCCTGCAGGATTTCCTGTAGCTACTTCTCCCTCTAAAATTTCTGGCTGATGCTTGAGTAGGGACTGAAGAGACAGCCGAGGAAGGTGCTAAAGGAAATGAAAAGAACCTAGAATGCATTTGGTAAGAAACAAGTGGAGAATGCTGTTGTTTTATTCATTATTTTTTCTTTTGTTTAAAAAAAGAAAAGAAACAAAATTTCTGTGTTTTCTGTGTAGGGAAGAAAAAGCGAGTGGAAATGTGGTGGTGCAGGGATGGAATGGAGAGTTAGGAGGATGAATGGTGGCAGGGAGGTCCACAAGCCTTCTGGATATATTTCTAGCCCTTGAAGTCTTTTCTGAACTTGATTCTGAGCTCTCTGTGGTTTCTACAGGAGCCTCCTGTAGAATGCACAGAGTCTCCTGTAGGATGCAAAATTTCCAGAACAAGCGAGACTAAGGCATGGGGAAAGACAATGGTGATGGAGAAATGAGCTATCAAGGGTGTATGCAGCCTAGCCATGTTCTTTTTCTTTTGTGACCCCCCTGCAATCTGCAATGCATTCAAAAGAAGTTAGTTTTTTTCTGTTTTTTCTCTTTTAATCATCCTTTTTTTTTTTTGAGACAGTTGAGGCACCTCCAAGAGGTTTTCACCCTCACTGCCTGCCCTGGGTGCCTCTAGGAGGTTTTCACCCAAGGATATTTTATTCTTTTTTGTTTTTTGTTTTTTTTTTTGTTTTTGTTTTTTTTTAATATTTTTATTTTTATTTTTATTTTAATTTTTGTTTAGAGTGTGGGTGTAGTGGAGGCAGAGACCTGCTCCACTACCAACATTGTTTTACTCAAATTCTCAATGAGTTTTTGCTTGGAAAGGGGCTTCCTATAGATCTTCAACCTATGCCCATTGACAAGTATGAGGATGGCTTCTTCATCGATGGTCCAAATCAGAACTGAACCATTATCATTGCATTTTTCTATTTTGTATGGTCTCAGCCATCTTATCCTCAGTTTTCCCTTGAAATATTTATATCTTGAATCATATAGTAGTGCCCAGTCTCCTTCCTTGAATTGTTTTTCTTTGAGGTGTCTGTCATGCCATATTTTCCTTTAAAGTTGGACTACCTCTGAGTGGAGAAGGGTCTGCAATCTCTGTTCATCCAATCCATTTAGCTGAAGTAACCTTTTCTTTTGTGCATGGTTGAGATCTAGGTCTAGCTGAGCTGCCATCCTTAATGTGTTATATTAAAATTCTATTGATAGCAAGGCCTTCTTCTCGTAAACCAACTCATAGGGTGTGAACGTTGTGGTGGTTTTCCATGTGGTGTTATGGGCCCAGGTGGCCTCAACCAATCGATCTGCCCAATATTTTCTGCTGCTGCTCACTACCTTGGTCAAAATCCCTTCCAAAGCTCTATTAGTGACTTCCACCTATCCATTTGCTTGCGGATAATAAGGGGTGGAAGTCCTGTGCTTAATTTTTTGATGTGTGAGTAGGTCTTCAATCAGATCGGAGGTAAACTAACTCCCTTGATCTGTGATTAACTCTCTTGGATAGACAAACTTGTAGAAGATATGTTCTCTCAAAAACTCAGCTACTTTTTCTCCTGTTGTTTCCTTGATCACCTTTGTTTTTGCCCATTTTGTCAGATATTCAATGCACACAATGATGTAAATTTTTTTTTGAAGGAGGGTTGATAGGACCCACAAAGTCCATGCCCCACTTCTCAAATGGCTTAAAAGTCACTTGAGGTTGCAGGGGCATGTCATCCCTTGGGGTAGGTTTTCCTATCCTTGACATCGGTCACATTGGCTCATATATATTCTGACATCTTGATGAAGAGTGGGCCAATAGTATCTTTCTTGAAAAATTTTGAAGGCAGTCCTCTTTGCTGCAAATGGCCCCAACAAGGCCCATCGTGATAGGTTAGGAGGATTTTAAAAACCTCCTCCTCCCTGACACATCACCTTAAAATCTGATCTTGGCCAAGTTTGAAGAGATTGCCCCCAATCTAGGTGAATGGAGCACTTTTCCTCACAATCTTGCTTTTCTCTTTTGAGGATAGGTGTGGCAGAAACTGTGTTAAAACCAAGTAATTTGCTATATGAGCAAACCATGAAGAGAGTACCAAGATAACAAATATGTGTTCATCTAGCATTTGATCATCCACCATTCCTTCTTCACCTGTAGGCAGATCTAGTCTTGACACAAAATTAGCAACAACATTTTCCTTACTCGACTTATCAACAATAGTTAAATCAAATTGTTGTAATAAAAGTAGCCATCTAATAATATGAGCATTTACATCTAGTTTATTCATCAAATACCTGATTTCAACATGATCAGTGTGTACGAATGTTTGATAGCTGGTGATGTAGTGTCTAAACTTATTTAGGGAATGGACTACAACTAGGAGCTCCTTTTCGATTACAGTGTACTTTAATTCTGCCTTGGACAAGTTTTTACTTACAAAATATATGGCATAAGGCAACTTCTAATCAACTTTCCCCAAGGCTGCTCCTATCGTTTTGTTCAAGGCATCTGTATGAATGTTGAAAGGTAGGGCCCAGTTTGTACCTCTCAAAATTGGGGCAGTTACTAGTGTACCTTTCAAGGAATCCAGAGCCTCTTGACAATTGTCAGTCCATATGAACTCAACATCCTTTCCAAAAAGACCAAAAAATGGAGAGGCTAGGTTACTAAAATCCTTAATGAATCTTCTATAATACCCTACTAATCCTAGGAAACTCCAAACATCTCTTAACTTTTTAGGAGGTGGGACCCTTTGGATGATGGCAATCTTGTTGGGTCTTGTTGGGATCCACCTGTAATCCTTCCTAAGAAATTGTATGGCCTAGCATGGTCCCTTCAGTCATCAGGAATTTGCATTTTTTAGGATTGGGGGACAGGTTCATTTCAATGCACTTGGCTAAAATGTTTCCCGGGTTAGTCACAGCTTCCTGGAAGTTAGAACCATAAGGGGTAAAGTCATCCATATAGATTTCCACTGAATCATGAACCAGTTCAACAAATATGCTTAGTACTGCTCTTTGGAAAGTGGCGGGAGCATTGCAAAACCCAAAAGGAAGGACCCGGTATGAAAAAGTGCCCCAAGGACAAGTGAAAGTGGTCTTATCTTGGTCTTCGGGGCTTATTTGGATCTAGTTGTACCCACTAAACCCATCTAGGAAGGAGAAGAACTTCTTCCCTGCTAGGCCATCTAGCACTTGATCTATGAAAGGCAAAGGGAAATGGCCCTTCTTTGTGGCCTTGTTTAGTTCTCGATAATCTACACAGATTCTCCACTTCCCGTTTTTCTTTGGCACTAGCACCAAAGGAGAGACCCATTCGTTGTCAGAGATGGGGTAGATGAATCCTGCATCCAGCAACTTTTGTAGTTCTTCTTTGACAATGTCCTTAAGGGTTGTATTCATCCTCCTTTGAGGCTACTTGACTGGTTTACAATCTTCTTTAATGTAAATGTGATGAGTACAGACTGAAGGGTGGGCTCCCTTCATCTCCTTATAGCTCCAAGCAAAAGCATCCAATTGATCTTTCAATAACCTACACAGTTCTTTCTCCTAAGAGGTGGATAGGGATGAGTTGATATTCAAAGTTCTTTCAGGGCCAAATTCCACATTCTTAACTCAGAGAGAGGTCAGATTAGCCACACAGAGATCAACTAAAAGATTGGCTTAGGTTTCTTCCACCAGCTCTTCTAATGGCAACCCACTGGGGGGTGGATTCTGAATCAAGTTTTTAATAAGATCATCCTCAGTTTGTGGGCTCCCCATGGTAGCTTCTACTGTACACAATGGTGCCGAATAGACTTCATCCTTATCTTCCTCCTCTAACCTGAGAGGTAAATCATGTTCTAGCATAGGTTGGGGAGGAGGATATAGGACTAGCTGTTTGGACATATGCCCGTTCTTGATTGTCATGTTCCTAGCTCAACAACTGATGTAGGCATCTGCAGTATCAATCGAAGGTCTTCCTAGGATGAGAGGATACCCAGTGAGCTTTGCCTTTGGTTGCGGAACTAGGAAATCAATAGGGTACTTCCAGGAATCAATAGAGACCATTACATTTTCCACAATCCCCTCAGGGGTCACGATGGAGCAGTTTGCTAACTGCAGTACTGTTGTGGTCTTTCTCAGGGAGCCCTAAAAGTTGAGCTTGAGCATAGTGTCCTTGGTCATCACATTAATGGAAGCCCGTAGATCAATCAGGGTATGGGGGATTATGGTGCCATTGATGTGGACATCAACTACAGGACTCCCAGGGTCCAGATATTTCGGACAGATTACCTGCCCCAACATCAGGTCGAACAGTTGTCCTATGACATTGATAGTTAGAGCATCTCTCTTGCGCCTGCCTGGGTGCCTGAATCAGTTCTCCTTGATCATCTTGTTACATAATGGCACATCTTTTATGGCTTGGAGAAGTGGTATCTTTACACATAACTGTTTCAATTCTCCCAAAAGTTCAGTTTCTTCTGGGGTCGGTTGTGTGGTTCCAGTTAGTCTCTCAGGAAAGGGTGGAATGGCTTTTGGTTCACCTTCCTGTTTTTCTTCCTCATCCTCCTTAGGAGGAGGTTGGCTATCTGGGATAATCTTCCCAGATCGTAGGTTAATCTCTTGAATTTCCACAGCATAGGTCAGACATGATGTTTCTCCACTATATACCTGTTGGGCCTGTCTATTATTGGAGTTCGAGTTCGGTTGAGTAGGTATTTGGGGTTGTCTTGGTGGAGTAGGAGGCAATGGTTGTGGTTGAGAAAGTGGTGGAGGAAAAAGAGCGGGAGGAGAGTTGTACTGGGGCCTCCACCCCTGATGCGGTGCATTCCACAAAGGTTATGGCTGAGCATAAGAGTGAAACGAATGAGCAACTAGAGGATATACCTATTGGGCCTGTCTATTATTGGGGTTCGAGTTCGGTTGAGCAGGTATTTGGGGTTTTCTTGGTGGAGCAGGAGGCAATGGTTGTGTTTGAGCAAGTGGTGGAGGCAAAAGAGTGGGAGGAGAGCTGTACTGGGGCCTCCACCCCTGATGAGGTGCATTCCATTGAGGTTGTGGCTGAGCATAAGAGTGAAACGAATGAGCAACTGGAGGAGCATGGTATTGAGATGGATACGACCAAGGAGGGGGTGTGGACTAGGAAGGATGAGTAGGGAGGCCCCTAGAAGGCATGGAAGTGGCTTGATTGTGGTTGTAATAGGTCTGGGATGTCCCTTGCATTCCCTGCTGGTAAGGTCTGGGTCCATGTGGCCTCCTTTGGTTCATAGAGTGGTTTAGTGGCTCCTTCAGCCCCCTGATATGCCGCTTTAATTCCAGGCAAGGAAGGGCACTCATTTGTAGGATGGTCTTCTGCACAGAATAAGCACACTTCTATAGAGTGCAATGGGAATTCATTCCTAGCATGCTTTCTAGTGCACCTAAGACAATAGATAGCCAAAGCTCTCTCAGCTTCCTCTTGCTTCCTTTTGATATGCAAGGTATCCATTTGCATGGCAAGAGTCTACCTCATCTCACTCTTGAAATATTCCAGTTGATTCTCAAGTTCGTCTCTAAGGGACGAACTAGATGAGGGTGTACTCGCTAAAGGTTGACTTCCCCTACCTCTCTTTCTAGCTGACCTAGAATGATTTCTAAACACAGTCTTTATGTCATCATAAGGTAGTTGGTATATGTCTCCCCCAGCCAGCAAATGGAGGGTATCTAGAAGGTCTTTAGGGACTCCTCTGAGCAGGACCAACTTCAAAGATTCAGGGTGAAGTGTGCACCTGACCCTTTTATAACTGAGCTGAAACCTCTCTTCATAGTCTTCTAAGGATTCATCAATTCCCATGGTCATTCGGAATATTTCTTCCTTGGTATCTTTTGACCTACGGTAGTCCCGATATTTGTTGTTAAAGACTTGCTACATCTAAGCTCGAGTTCTGATACTATTTCTAGGTAACCCCATGAACCAGCGTAATGCTACATCCTTGAGGGTAGAAGGAAACAGTTTCAACTTTTGCTCATCTTCTGGATAGTCATAGGTTCGACAGACAACAACAAATTCAAACAAAAAGGTATCAGGATTTTCGGTAGTCAATCCATGGAAGTGAGGTAAGGTTGAAGGACTTATGTTTTTCATTTTTTTGTCCCCATTGGTCTCTCATATAGGAAAGGCACCTTCTATTCTTTCCCCATTTCCTCTAACATTTCTGTTTTCAGCCATGGTCTCAAGAGGAATGGTTTCTTGTTCATCTTCTGTTATAGGATCTTCGTATATCTCTGGAGGTTCACCTATAGGTTCTTCTGGATCACTGCCACCAAAGAAGAGAGAAGGGTGACTTAGTGATTTGGTGGGGGTGTTGGGTAGGTATTTTCCTGAATTGTCTCAGTTCCTACGAGGCATGAAAGGAAATCCCTTTTTGGGTGATTTTTTTATTTTTACTTTTTATCTTATTTTTTTGTGCTTGTACCTACAAAACTGAAATGGATTGAACAACAAATTGCAACTAACTGAAATGGACTTACTAAAATGAAATTTTAGAATGGAAATGAAAGTAGGAAATGCTTAATCTACTTTTGCGAAATTGAAATTACAGAATTGAAATGACACAACTACTCTACTTTTGCCGAAATAAACTACTTAGTAGAATGTTGCAGTAGAAAATAGAAGAAAGGCAGTAATCACAAAATACTCTAACGCTTCCCCGGCAATGACGCCAAAAAGAATGGTGGTCACCAGTATTATAGCAACAATGCTGCAACTCCTAGGGCTTCCTTCTTTACTTTTATCAACTCTGTAGTTTGTAACAAACATGGAAGCAATGATGCTATATGCACAAGTACTAGCTCTAACTGTAGGGTATCAGTTGATCAGCTGGTGCAAGTTCGCTAGGAGCTTAAGCCAACTTCTATGAGTTCTCAGAGGAATCTTTTAATTGTGATGGAAGAAAGCTAACTCTACAGAGGCTATTCTATGTGCAGAAAGAGAATGAAAATTGAAATGGAATGCAAACCCTAGTTTACCCACTAACCTTACTTTTGCGAGAAAATAGATGGAAACTAGTGAGATGAGTGCCATCGACTACTGAAAAGGTAAATTTCATTTATTCAAGCTACTTTTGAAAAGAAATGAGAAGAAATCATCGTTTTGGACCTTTGAGTGTTTTGATGTGGAATTATTATGCTTGTGATTTATTTGATTGTGACTATGCAGAGTTTTGGTGGCAAAGGAAGATGGAGTTGGCTTTTGCAGAGGGTGAGGAAGGTGTGGAGAGGTCCTAAGAAGCCCCGAGTACCCTTCTGAAGACTTTCATTGTGACCAGACTTCGCAAAATCACTCACATGAAACTCTATAGGAGGCTGCAAGGGATCTATAGGAAATTCTACACGAGGATCTACAGGAGGAGGCCGAAAGTTGTTTTTAGGGTTTTGAAGGTGGAATAATGATGGGAAAGGGGAAATGAAGGCTAGATGAAGGTGTTGAGGCATCTAGAACTTGTCAAGGAAGATCAGGGATGAATGTGATGGTTGGATTTGTTCAAATGGAAAGAAAGCAACTTTATAAAAAAAACACAGAAATTAGGGAAGATTAGTGAAATGTTGTGAATGAGTTGGGAAATATAGAAGAAGTGAGATGGTACTAGCTATTTTATGGAGGGATGGTGATTTGAGATGTCCTACAAGAGATCTGCACATTTACTTATCAAAACTTGACCAAAGAAAGAACTAAAAGCAAGGTTTTGTCTAGTTTGACCTAATTTCTGACTTACAAATAGAAAAATGTTGAACAGTACCTTATGAATAGAAAATCATGCGAGAGAAATATCGAAAAATAATAGGAGATGATCTAAGAAGGTGAATCTGAACCAATATCAACTTTTCCAAATCAAGTTATCACACTAGTAGTTGCATGGAAGAGCAAAAATTGTGTTTCTGCTGGTAGCAACAGTGCCTTGACCTCAAATCATAGTCTCAGGAAGGGAGAAAGGAAATCAGGGCCTGTTGTGTCCTTTTTTGATCTTATTTTGTCTCTGTAGCAACTTACTTAAGCAACTTGAAACAAAAACAACTATACTAACCATCAAAAGCAACTTAATCTAACAAAGTAAAGTGAATCTAAGCAACATAAATTAACTCATGAATTGAAACAAAAGCATATAAATACACACAGGAGGTTCTAGGCAACTTAGTTTTGGCCCTAACCCAAGAGCTTCAGCACTTCGAAAGAGATCAGTGTTGGTTCAAAAGCTGTTTCATCTTTATTTATCAAAAAATAGCAGTTACATCACATAAACTGTTCTAAAAAAGAACTCAAAAATAAGCTAACCAATGTGCTGCACAAAAGTGTGAAAATATGCTAAGAACTGGCTAACCTACTGAGGCTTGAAGCCTTCTTATTTATACAAATGGGGACTTCCAACAATCCTCCTAAAATCAAGGAACTCGGCTTCCTAGAACTAAAGATAAATAGTAGTCCTACTTGACTTACTTGGCTACCCATTGGAATCATCAATGTGGGCCTTTGTGCTCTGAGTTGATGATGGAGGATTTGAGGAAAGGGGTCATTAATGAAGGATACACCTCCCTACAAGTCCTTTTCCCTATTTTCCTTGAGTTTGGCTGCCATTTGCATATTAATTCCTTGTCTTTGTCCAAAATTGTCCAAAAAATCTGCATAAAACACTCATTAGACTACATGGTAAAGTGACTAACCTAGTTCACTCTAGTAGCATAAATATATTAAAAAACATGCAACAAACTAATGAGAATGGTCGATTAAGTTGAAATAAGAGGCATAATGAGCCCATATAGTTACCCATTTCTGGGACTCGTCAGTTAATCATGGTTAACCATGGTTTTCACAATGTGACATTAGACCTTGAGACAATGTTTCTCACATTGTGACCATGGTTACTAACCATGGTTGACCATGGCAGACCATGATTGATTTTCATATTTAGATAATCTTTCTCACAATGCAATGTTGGACCATCGTTGACCATGGTTGATTTTCATATTGAGACAATCATTGCCACAATGTGACGTCGGACCATGGTTGACAATGGATGAGGATGGTTGTCACAATGTGATGTTGGACCAAGAGACAATATTTGTCACAATGTGATCATGATTATTGACCATGGTTGATTTTCATATTGCGATAATCTTTGTCACAATCAGAAGTTGGACCACGGTTGCCCATGGCTGATCATGGCTAACCATGGTTGATTTTAGATCAAGACAATCTTTGTCACAATGAGACATTGGACCATGGTTGACCATTGCTGACCATGGTCAACCATGATTCATGATGATTGACCATGGTTGACCATAGTTTATTTTCATATAGAGACAATATCTGTCACAATGTCATGTTGGACCATGAATGGCCATAATTGACCATGGTTTATTTTCATATTGGTATCATCTTTGTCACAAACCAAATGGATTTATACTATAAACCCAAAGGATTTAAACCCTAAGAAAAATATTATAAACCCTAAAATTAACATTAAACCCTAATGATTGACCATGACTGACCAAAAATGGCTATGGTTGACCATGATTGTTCATTGTTGATATTAATGTTGGGACAATCATTGCCACAATGTGACGTTGGACCATGGTTGAACATGATTGAACATGGTTGAAAATGGTTGATTTTCGTACTGAGACAGTATTTGTCACAAACCCAAGGGATATAAATCCTAAGATAAATATTATAATACATAAAATAAAAATTAAACTCCAACATTAATATGATATACCTTAGGATTAATCTTATAAATCAAAGGGATTAATAAACCCAAGGGATTAAACCCTATGGTTAATATTATAAACCCAAAGGAATAATTCAACTAAGGGACTAATAAACCCTGGGATTAATGCTATAAACCCTTATATTGATATTATAAACCCTAGGATTAGTAATATAAACCGAGAGGGCTAATAAACCCTAAGATGAACATTATAAACATTATTAATAATGCTATATCCTAGGAATATGAACTCTTAGATTAATAGAGACAAGGGATTGATATTATAAAGCCAAAGGACTAATGAACCCAAAGGATTAACACTAAAAACTAGGGGGATTATAACCTAAGGGATTTAAACCGTAAGATAAATATTATGAATCCAAAGGATTAATATTAAAAAAATGAAGGGATAAGAAACCCAAGGTAATGATATTAAACCCTAGGATTAATGTGAAATCAAAGGGATTAATATTGAAAACCTAAGGGATGAATATTAAAAACCTAAGGCATTAAACCCTAGGATTAATATAATAAACCATATAAATAATATTATACCCCAACAGTACGAACCCTTAAATTAATAAGCCAATGGATTGATATTATAAATCCAAAGTACTAATCAACCCAAGGGATTAATATTTTAAATCCAAAGGATATAAACTATAAGTTAAATATTATAAACCCTAAAAAAGCATTAAACTATAAAATTAATTTTATAAACCTTAGCAATAATATTATAAACCCAAAGGATAAAAACCAAGGGATTCATATTAAAAACGTAAGGGACTAATATTAAACCTAGGAATATTAACCTTAGTATTTATGGAACGAAGGGATTATAATGTCAAGAGATTAATATTAAACCCTATCATTAATATTATAAACATTTTACTTAATATTAAACCCTAGGAATATAAACCCTGCAATTAATGTTATTCACTTGGGTTTATACTCCCTTGGATTTTAATATTAATCCCTTGGGTTTATAATATTAATCACAAGGTTGATAAAAGTAATCTTAGGGTTTATAATATTTACAATACAACTTATATCCCTTGGGTTTAATATTATTCCCTTGCATTTATAATCTCTTGGATTTTCAGTTTTAATCTCTTGGGCTTATTAGTCCTTTAAGTTTATAGCATCAATCCATTGGCTCTATTAATCTAAGGGTTCACATTCCTAGGTTATAATATTATTCATATGGTTTATATTGTTAATGCTAGGGTTTATTAGTCTTTTGGGTTTATAATATTAATCAAAGGGTGTATTGGTCATTTGGGTTTATAATATCAATCCATTGGCTTTATTAATTTGAAAGTTCATAATAATAATTCTAGGGTTTAGAATAATAATCTAAGAGCTTATAATATTAATCAAAAGGTTCATATTCCTAGGATATAATATTATTCATGTTTATAGATATTTTCATACCAATTTCCTTTGAAAAAATAGGCCCCTTAGTTTAGAGTTGTAAAATGTAAATCATCCACTTCACTTAATAAAAAAGATGTGATATTTCATCTTCTATATAATTACAATAATTGTTTTTTAAAAACATTATAATCCTCACTTTTATTTCAGAAAAAAAAAATATTATTATTTAATAATTTTAAGATAAAATCAAATTGAAAAATAATTTTAAAAATTCCCAAATTCTCATAAATTTTTTCATTTTAAATTTCCCTCCCGGAAAAACAAAATAGTAACCTAATTGGTGCATGCAGAATGAAGCCTAATTAGTACCGTTTTATAATGAGCAATACCTTAATATCTCTATATCTGAACAGGATATGCATCGCCTAGGGAATTTAATGGACATTGTGCATTACGCATAGGCATTGCAATAGGGGAGGTGGGAGCCTTCCAAATACCGACTCACTTATCGATTAAAAAATATTAAACGTGCATCATCCACATTGTCATTCTTGTTAATCTAAGGATGAATCGAAGGGAACGTCTTGATTTTTCGAAGTTTATCTTTCAATACCAACTTCATTTGGTCACTATTGTTTTGGAAAAGGTCCTTCAATTCTTTCCACATAGCATGCAGAGTTTCCTTCCCATGGAGACTTGAGACAATGTGGTCTCAAAGTCCCTCAAGGATTATATGCCTCTCCCTTGCCACACACTTCTTCCATTCAGATAGATTCTCAACATCCGATGTTTGTGGCTTAGGAATTTCCTCATCAATGAATTCCTTCAGGCTATTGTATTCCAACATGGCCTCCATCCTGTCCTTCCATGCTATATAATTTGAGCTGCCATACAAGGCATACTTGAGCCGCAAACTGTAGAATGCCATCTATCGATCCTGAAGTATGTATTACAAATTCAAATTTCACGTGTAACCCAAAACTCAAAACTTCAGAATCTCCTCTAGTATATTATTCTCAGCTCCGATACCATGTAGAGAATCTTGTAGATTCACAAGCTTATACAATGTACTAAAGCAAAAGACAAGAATCTACTTCTACTTTTAACAAGCGGAAGCCAATGGATCGATGAAAATAATAATCGACAAGAGGAAGATAATCAAAGGCGCATAACAGAATAAGTATCGAGGGAAAGCCACAACTCAAAACCCCACTATATGTATTGCATTAATCACAAAATCAAGATGAGATTACAATGCTTTTTCTCACAAGAACAATCCCAGAACTCAGTACAATCAATCTCCAACTCACAAGCAAACTCTTGGCCAACAATTCGCCAATTCTCCATCTCTCCAAGTTCCTATTTCCTTGCACAATTCCTATGGTTGACTAGTTCCTGATTGCATGCACCATTTGTACAACTCAGAAAATTATAGAACAAATAGTACATTATACCTGTACTTTAGACACAACTAGTTCTTTCTCAAAATCGACATGCATGAGTTTCTGATGAGGGAATCTTCAGTTAATTGGAATAGCACTAGTCAATGCATTAGTGCACCAACTGACTGTTAACTCATTATTATTTCCTCAAACTGTTTGGAACTAATTTAACTGGACTTAACTCAGTAAACTGAGATAGCTAATTACAACTCATACTTAACTCATCCTATACCCCTATAGTATAGGGAGAACATATACATGACTTCATAAAGGCTTCCAGCTTGGAATTCCTAAGTTAACTAAGTCAACTCACTTTAGTTAACTATTACAAGTTGTTATGAGAATAAAATTCAATTTTAATTCTAAAATTAATTCAAGGACAAATTAAACTGGAATTTCTGGATTCTATTTTGATCATTTCTTGTTGCTATTTTCAAGACATGGTTGACCATGGTTTACATTATAAACCCAAGTGAATAATAAACCTAAGGGATTACTACTAAAAGCTCAAGGGATTATAAACCCAAGGGAATAATATAAACCCAAGGTATATAGATCCTAAGATAAATATTACAAACCCTAAACTAAACATGGTTGACTATGGTTGCTTTTCATATTGAAACAATCTTTGTCACAATCAAACATTGGACCATGGTTGACCATGGATGATTTTCATATTGAGACAATCTTTGTCACAATGCAATGCAGGACGATGGTTGACCATGATTAACCCAATGTGATGTTGGCCCATGGTTATTGACCATGGTTTACCATGATTGATTTTCATATTGAGACAATCTTTCTCACAATGTGATGTTGGACCATGCTTGACCATGGTTTATTTTCATATTGAGATAATCCTTATCACAAGGTGTTGTTGGACCATGGTTGACCATAAATTACCATGGTCGACCAAGTTTGACAAAGTTTGACCATGATTTCCCATGGTTTACGGTGGTTGACAATAGTTTAGCATGGTTGATTTTCATATTGAACAATAATGTCATAATGTGATGTTAGACCTTGGTTTACCATGATTATAAACCCAAGGGAGTTATATTAAATGCTATGATTAATATTATAAACCCTATGAATAATGTTACACCCTAGGAATATGAATCCTTAGAATAATAAACCCATGGGATTGATATTATAAATCCAAGGGAATAATATACCCAAGGAATTGTAAACCCAAGAGAATAATACTAAACCTAATGGATCAGTGTTATAAACCCAAGATATATAAACCATAAGATAAATATTATAAACCCTAAAATAAACATGGTTGACGATGGTTGATTTTCATATTGTGATATTTCTTATCACAATGCGACATTGTGCCATGGTTGACCATGTTTAATTTTCATATTAAATAAAACTAAATGTTAAATAATTTAATGAAAAAAATGACTAATAATAATATTTAAATAAATATTAGTCATTAATTAATTAATTAATAGTAGGTTAATTATTCATTTATTTATATTAAAAAATAACAATTATTTAATGATTTTTTTATAATAAATTTTTATTTATTATTTTACGAGAAATGATTAATTTTTAAATTTTAATTATTGAAAACAATAAAATATTTTTTATAATTATATTTAACTTGCTTAATAATAATAATAAACATTGTCTATAATAATTTATTTAATATAATAATAAATCATTCATATAATGAAATATTAAACCCAAGTATATAGACCCTAATATAAATATTATAAACCCTAAAATAACCATGGTTGACAATGACCGATTTTCATATTGAGACAATCTTCGTCACAATGGGCCATTGGAATGATTGACCATGATTGACCAAGCTTGGCAATCGTTGACGATGGTTGACTATGGTTGATTTTAATATTGAGACAATCTTGTCACTGTGTGACATTGGAGCATGGTTGACCATGATTATAAACCCAAGGAATTTATATTAAGCCCAAGGATTAATATTATAAACCCTATTAATAAATATAACATTAATATTTAATATTATAAATAAAAGGTATATAAACCCTAAGATAACTATTATAAACCTTAAAATAAACATGGTTGATCGTGGTTGACCATACTTCATTTTCATATTAAGACAATCTTTGTCACAAGGTGACATTGGACCATGGTTGGTCATGGTTGAGCATGATTGATTTTCATATTGAGACAATCTTTGTGACATTACAACGTTGGACCATGGTTGATTTTCATACTCAGAATATCAACCCTTAGATTAATAAACACAATAGATTGATATTATAAACCAAAGGGAATACTAAACCAGAGGGATTAATACTAAAAACCTGAGGGATTGTAAACCTAAGGGAATAATATTAAACCCAAAGTATTAATATTATAAACCCAAGGTATATAAACTCTAAGATAAATATTATAAACCCTAAAGTAAACCTTGTTGAGCATGGTCGATTTTGATATTGAGACAATCTTTATCACAAGGTGACATTGGACCATGGCTGACCACAGTTGATAATGATTGATTTTCATATAAAGACAATCTTTTTCATAAAGAGACGTTGGACCATGGTTGAGCATGGTTGATTTTCATATTGAGACAATCTTTGTCATAATGCAACGGTGGACCATGGTTGTCACAATGCGATATTAGACCTTCAGACAATCTTTCATACAATGTGACCATGATTATTGACCATGGTTGACCATGATTGACCATGGCGGACCATGATTTATTTTCATATTTAGACAATCTCTCACACAATGCAATATTGGAGCATGGTTGACCATGGTGGATTTTCATATTGAGACAATATTTGTCACAATGTGATGTCGAACCATGGTTGACCATTGTTGTCATAATGTGACATTGGACCAAGAGACAATCTTAAACCATATGAATATTAAACCTCACAATTAATATTAAAACATATGAACCCCACCATTAATATTAAACCATATGACTATAAACCCTAATGTTCATAAACCCAAGGGATTATTATTATATACCTAAGGTATTTTAAACTTAAGGGTTTAATATTAAACCTGAAGATTAATATTATAAACAATGGGCTTAAAATTAAACCCTAGGAATAAAAACCTATGATTAATATTATACCCTAGGAATATGAACCAATAGGTTAATAAACCCAGGGGACTGATATTATAACCCCAAGGGATTTATACTAAAAAGGCAAGGAAATAATATTAAACTGAAGGGATAAATATTATAAGCCCAAGTTATATAAACCCTAAGATAAATATTATAAACCTATTAAGATAATATTTGTCACAATGTGATGGTGGCATATTGTTAACCATGGTTGTCACAATGCAACATTAGACCTTGAGACAATATTTCTCACAATATGACCATGGTTATTGACCATGGCTCATCTTGATTGACAATGGTGGACCATGATTGATTTTCATATTTAGACAATCTTTCTCACAATTTGATGTTGGTGCATGGTTGACCATGTTTGATTTTCATATTGAGACAATCTTTTCCACAATGTGACGTCGCACCATGGTTGACCATGCACGACCATTGTTGTCACAATGTGAGGTTGGACCAAGAGACAATATTTGTCACAATGTGATCATGATTATTGAGCATGGTTTATTTTCATATTGAGACAATATTTGTCACAATGTGAAGTTGGGCCATGGTTATCCATGGTTGACCATCGCTAACCATGGCTTATTTTCATATCGAGACAATCTTTGTCACATTGAGATATTGGACCATGGTTGACCATGGTCGACCATGGTTGACCATGGTCCACCATGGTTCATCGTGATTGAACATGGTTCATCGTGATTGGCCATGGTTGAGCATCGATGACCATGGTTGACCATGGTTTATTTTCATATAGAGACAATATTTGTCACGATATCATGTTGGACCTTGAATGACCATAATTGACCATGGTTGATGATGGTTGATTTTCATATTGATATCATCTTTGTCACAAACCCAAGGGATTTATACTATAAACCCAAAGGATTTAAACCCTAAGAAAAATATTATAAACTCCAAAATTAACATTAAACCCTAATGATTTAGCATGATGGTGAGTGCTAGTATTGCAGTAATAATGCTGCAACTCCTGGGGCTTCCTAATTTACTTTTATCAACCAAGTAGTTCGTAACAAACTTGGAAGCGATAGTGTTGTATGCACAAGTACTAGCTCTTATTGCATGCTGTCACCTAGTCGGTTGGCGCTAGATCACTAGGAGCTCAAGCCAACTTCTATGAGTTTCTAGAAGAATCTTTTAACTATGATGAAAGAAAGCTAGCTCCACAAAGACTATTCTACTTGTAGAAAGAGAAAGAAGACTAGAGTGTAAAGAAAACCCTCATTTTTCCAACTAACCCTACTTTTGCAGAAAAAGAGATGAAAACTAATGAAATGAGTGCCATTAACTACTAAAAAGGTGAATTACATATATTCAAGCCATTCTTAGAAGAAAATGAGAAAAGAACATCTTTTTGCATTTTTATGTGTTTTATATGAAATTGTTATGCATGTGATTTTTTCTGTTTGTGACTGTGACAGAGGTTTGGTGGTGATGGAGGGCGGATTTGGTTTTTTCAAAGGTGTAAGAAGGTGTGGAGGGGCCCTAAAAAGCCTTTGGTAACCTTCTAAAGACTTCCCTTGCAATCAGACTTTGAAAAATAACTCACAGGAAATTCTACAGGACGCTGCAGGGGATCTACAGGAGGATGCCAAGAGCTATTTTTAGATTTTTTACAAGTGGAAAAATGGTGGGAAAGGGTAGCTGAAGACTAGAAGGATGTGTTTAGGTGTTTGGGGCTTAACAAGGAGGATTAGGAAATAAAATGATATTTTGATTTGTTCAAATGACGAGAGGAAATCTTATGGAAAAAGAGAAAAAATTAGGGCAAATTCATGAAGGATTGTGAATGAATTGTGAAACTTATGAGAAATGAGATGATGTTGGTTGCTTTATTATTGTGATCTTAGGTGTTTTGTAGAGATCTGCACATCTAACTACAGAAACTGAGCAAGAAAAGGACTAGCTGCACCAAGAAAATAGGACCATATCTCTTGTTAACCTAATTTCTGACCTAGAAACATGAAGTGTTGAACAACACCCTATGAATAGAAAATCTTGCAAAGATATTTATTGTAGAAACAAGAGACAATCTTGGCAAAATGAATCTGAAGCAACCCTTTAACTTTTCAAATTAGATCATCACACTAGAAATTGCATGGAAGAAGCAAAACTGTGTTTTTGGTGGCAGCAATGGTGCCTTGACCTCAAATCATGGTCCTAGGAAGGGAGAAAGGAGATCAGGGCCTATTATTGGCCTTTTTGAATCTTAGCCTATCACTGTTTTAACCTACTTCAGCAATTGAAACAAAAAGCAGCTATGTAAACCATCAAAAGCAACATATTCTAAACAAGGTAAAATAAATCTATGTAATAGAAATTAACTCATGAACTGAAGAAAAAACATATAAGTAAAAAGCAAGAGGTGCTGGGAAGCTTAGGTTGGGCCCTAAGCCAAGAGCTTCAACACTCTGAAAGAGATCAGTGTTGGCTCAAAAAATATTTCCTCTACATTATCAAAATAAAAGTCACATTACATAAATTGTTCACAAAAATAAGCTCAAAAATGAGATGAAAAAGAATTGCACAAAAGTTCAAAAATTCTACTAATAACTAGCTAAACTACTGAGGCCCTAAGCACCCCTATTTATACAACTAGAGCCCCAATAGCTCTCCTATAATCAAGGAGGCTTGGCTCCCAAGACTAGAGATAGACAACAATTCTTCTTCATTTGCTCGGCTGCCCTTTTGATGCATTGATGTGGCTGCCTGTGCTCCAAGCCTTCTGAAGGAGGATTTGAGGTAGGGGTTCATAAATGAGGGGGACAGCCTCCTACAAATCCTCTCCCTTGTTTTCCTCAAATATTGGCTGCCAAATGCTCATTAAACCCTTGACATTGTCTCAAAATTGACCAAAAATCTGCATAAAGCACACATTAGACCTCAAGGCATAATGACTAACCCAATTCAATCTATTAGCATAAATATAATAAAAAACATGCAATAAACTAATGAGAATGGTGGATTAAGCTGAGTTAGAAGGAAAAATGAGCCCATATAATTACCCTTTTATGGGGCTTATCATCACCCCCCAACTGAATGTGTTGCTCATCCTATGAGCAACTAGTCCATCTCTTCATCTTTGATGGCCCTGGTGGCCCCCCTGACATGCCAAGCCTCTGATGTGGGATCCTCTTCCCTATCATGGAATCCAACCTTATTGTCCACCTCTTCCCACTATTGTCTTTCTTCTTCCTCCCTTGTGCCCTCTAGCAGTCCTAATAGCAGTGGGGGACTCAACTTGAGGCCAATGCAATTGACCTTCAAACTTTTCATAGAGTGCTTGTATAGTGGAAATCTCCTCAATGCTTCCTTCATCCTGTTTGGGGACTGATATTCCCTGATTTGTAGGTTGTGTGGCAGTGTGTTCCACCTTCTCAAATAGGCATGAATGCAGTCACCTCCAAGCAATCTCTCCATGTCCTCAAAATGTGCAATAGCCTGGTCCTGATCATTGATGTACTTAGGGGCACTCTGAGGATCAGTTGCAAGTTGTTGGTGTGTGCTAATGAGAGCCATAGGGTCGGATGGCTCTGCTCTAATCATTAGGGGCTCATTTTGTTCTTTTCCCATCAACTTCTTGATTTTTGTGGCCCTTTTCTCCTCATGACTCATCCAAGATTCCATGGCCATCAGCTGCAAGTCCCCTAACCTAGCAATGGGGTCCCATAGGTTCATATCAGTAAGGGCCATGTTATGCAAATAAAACTCTGCCAACTTTGCCTTGTCCTCTGTTGAATTGTGATCACATAGATCCATGAACTGTCTATAATCCTGAAGAGGCATGGTGCCTCTCTGTACCAGAGTCTTGATCTCGAAGTGTAGCCACTAGTCTTCGAGGTATACTCCATATGATTTGGCTAGTTGTCTACATTGTAGTGCCCCCATAGCCCAGCTGGCCATGCATGCTAGTTGTGGTTCCCTTTCTTGCAGTTGTTTCCTTAACATTTCATTTTCTTCTTCCAAGTGAGATCCTCTGATTGCTTCTATATGTCTTATAGTGCTCAATTCCTTACCCATCTCTCTCATCTTTTTCTCCATGTTTCCAATGTCCTCCACCCCTTTGGACTTGGCGATCTACATCCATCTATGGCTCCTTACCCTTTCTTTTTCCAGTTCAAAGAAAAGTGGGACTGTGAATTTCTGTGGAATAATTTTTCCTCCTTTAAGAAGGTTGTAATAGGAGCCTAAACTAGGATGAGGGTCAGGTTATGGTATCTCTGCTACCACATCCTTCCCTTTGGTTTGCTCTTATTCCCTTTTCTCAAGTTTCTTAGTCTCTGATAGCTTTGTTAGGGTCTCCTGTAGAGCAGTCTGTGCCTCCTGTAGGATTGTTTTTGAGTCCTGTAGTTTTATTCTCTCCTCCCAAATGGAAGATCTAGGGCTGCCTCTTTCATAAGTGGTGGGGGTTTTGGAAGGTGATTCTTCCCCTTTGACAGTAGTGGAATCTTCAATGATGATAGGCTCTTTTGAGGGTGGTTGTGGCTTCCATGTTTTTATTCTTGTACCTTTTCGAGCCTTGAAATACATTGCTGGTTGCCTTTTTCTCTTTTGTTTGGGCTTAACTAGGGTGCTGAGTGTAGTAAAAATAGCTACTGCTTCCCTTTCTAGCGTCTCAGGAGACACTTATGTCTTCTTTTCCCCTTTTTCTTCTTCTTTTGTCTTTTCTACCTCTACCAGTTTTGCTTCCTCTGGCTCAGTTTGGATTTCCTTCTCATCTTGTTTAGTTTCTGTCTTCTCCACTTTAGTATTCTTCTCCTTTGATTTAGTCCTTTTATTCTCTGATTTAGTCTATTTCTTCTCTGACTTAGTCTTTTTCTCTTCTGTCCTAGGTTCCTTCTTCTCTGCTTTGGTCTTTCCCTTCTCAGTTTTAGGTTTTTCCTTCTCTGTTTTGGTCTCCTCTTCCTATATTTTGGTTTTCTCCTCATCTTCCCCTTTTTTTCTTCCCCCTCACTTTCAGAAGGACCGAGGTCATATGTGAGGGTTTTTATATCATCCTCTCTTGTCATATTTATGAAAATCTCACAGGCTATGGGGATTGTGAAGGTGTGGAGGTCTTCTTCCACCAGCTGTTTAATTAGTCCATGGTGAGCCAATTGGTCAAGATCTCCTGCCTTCAATTTAATACTAGAATCTATAAGAGACTGTAGGAAAAAATAGGGAATACTGAGTTTTTGGGGTGTGGGAATATCCATGCCATATCTCAACTCATGCAAAAGTTTGAAATGGCAACCATAAATTATGTTGTACCTTCCTTCATAGGAAATGTACTTCATAATTTGGTAGTTGACCTCATCCCAAGGGTAAGGTTTTCTTGTTCTCCTGATGCCATTTTTGTCCTCTACAGGATGCTCATTTGGTTGGAAGAAAGTTTTCTTGGCAACTTGACCTAGTGGCTTTTCTTCTTTACTCCACGGTAGTCCAAGTGGAATATTGGTAACCCTACTGACAAACTCTGCGGTGATTTCCATGGTGATACCCCTGAAAGTAGCAGTGGAATGGGTCTTTGAGTGGGGTACCAAGGAAAAGGAAAACTCCTAAGTCACTTCCTCATCACACCCTTGAAGTTTTTCTAAAAATGGCATCCAATTGGCTCTGGTAAAAATAGCTACTACCTCAGGAATACCTAAAAATGGCTATGTTTATAATATTTTGGAATACCTCAAGTGGAGAAGGAGACAACAATTTTTCAAAAACAGGAAATAGAGAAAAAAACTGTGTTTTTATTTAAGAAACAGGTAGACATTTTTATTGCAATTTCTCCTCTTTAGGCTTAATTCTTCCCTAAAATTGCATCATTCCTTGTATATGTGAGTACCCAAGGTGGAGAAGGAGACAAAAATTCTTTTGCAGAAATA
>APFE030162856.1:8735-58517 GCA_000404065.3 Pinus taeda
GGAAACCCAATGTGGGTGAAAACCACCTGCTGCAATATGTCTCTATCTTCTTTCAATTAGAAACTTCTTCTTACAATGATTTTGTAATGGTGCAATCTTTTACCAGTACGCAGGCTGCAACCTGCAGAGAGCTACAACCCTCTCTCATTTTCCAGCTTCTTCTGGAAGGGAGCTACAACCCGCTTAGCTCTTGTACTAGCTGAAATACTAGTATGTAGTTGCTGACCTACAGAAGGCTACTACCTTCTCTTTCCTTCCAGGGACCACGTTTCATCAATTTTCAATCTGGATCCAAAAAATCATGTACATGTGCATCACCCAATCTCCTTTAGACAAATAACTTCTCAGAATGCAGTAACCGGAAAATAACACCAGTAACCAGACACCAATTTAAACCTAGATATCTGCAGAAATAGATAAAAGACAGCTAAAATATATTTCAAGAAAGGTCCGCAACTTCACCGAAGGAAACCTGTGGATATCCGCACTTCTGCTGTGACGAGTTTGCGCAACTCCGCACCTGCTTCTTCTTTGGTTCTGCGCATCTTCGCACTGCGCCATTGCCGCTCCTGTGCACCTCTAGATTTAGACAGTTTATCAGTTCTCAAACATACCCCAGACTGTCGAAATCACAGATCTATTCATGCATCAAAGGGGTCCCAACTCTTCAGTAGATCTGACTTATAATGCTCCGATTTCTCCTTGATTCAGATTCAACTATGTCTCACCAACCGATTATCAGAAATTCAGGTCTTGCTCTTCTTAAGATTTTCAACACTTTTTTTTTGATTAGCCAAATGATCTCCTTTCCTTTTTATAGGCTAGGCCTCACTCAAAACCATGGACCAAAACCATTGAGAAACAATACCATGGACCCAATACTTGGGTTCAATTCTTTTGGATGCAATACCACGGACCAAAACCATAAGATCAAAAACTGTCGGACTAATACCATGAACCAACCATAAGATTTCCCATGTGCGTGCATTTTTATCTGCATGAAAGTGCGTGAAATTTTCTCTGCATGAAAGGAACTTTTCTCTGCATGAAAGTGCATGAACTTTTCTCTACATGAAATTGCGTGAACTTTCTCTGCATGAAAGTGCGTGAACGTTTCTCTACATGAAAGGAACTTTTCTTTGCATGAAAGTGCATGAACTTTGTTGCACTATAATTTATCATCTGAGATGAGTGGGTTGCCATCAAGTGCAACATATGTATCATAATGCAAACACAAAGTGGGGAAGACATCAGGATGCAAGTCAGAAAGAAAATGTTGCTCCTTATAAGAAGCATAATGCAACTAAGAAGGGACGTGGACCTCGGCCTAGAGAGCAACAAAATATAGGTAACAGTAGGGGACCATTGCAGTGCTAGATTTGTGGCAAATATCATTGAAATAAGTATTTCCCATTGTGCCAGGGTGGCAAGCCTTAGATCTACAATGCTTAGGAGGAGCAGATAACTAGGGATTTTTTCCATAGCATTCCTCAGATTTATGAAGTTGTGGAAAACAAGCAGACAAATCACTAGACCTCCATTATTGAGTTGGAAGGTAAGCTCTGTGATTGAGTTGTTTCTATTTTGATTGACTTTGGATCGAATTATAGTTATGTTAATCCTGAATTGGTGGATAAGTGTGGTTTGAGAAAAGAAGTGCATGCAAAGTCTTGGTTGGTGCAGTTGATTACATGTACTAAGAACGAAGTTGATCATTGGGTAAGAGCTTGTTCATTTGAGCTGAATGGTATACTAACATTAGAACATCTAATGTGTTTCCATTGGGATAATATAGTATGCTTTTGGGTATGGATTGACTGTACCTCCACATGATTAAAGTAGATTGCTATGACAAGGCTATTGAGTGCCTAGATAATAATGGGAAAAAGATAATCTTGTAGGGATAGGAGAAGCCTACATCGGTGAGGATGGTTACAACTATGTAGGATAAACGCATTTGCAGGAAGGTGTGTGTACTCTTTGTAGTTCATATTTCCAGTGGAAAGGGTAAGGATGTTGAGAATGTGGAAGTCCTCAAGAGGTACACTGTCTTGTAGCAGTTTCAAGATGTATTCCCAACAAAGATTTTGGAGTTTCCTCCCTATAGGGAAGTGGAATTTTCTATTGACTTGGTACCAGGAGTAGCACAAACATCAAAGGAACCTTACAGGATGAGCACTCCGGAGTTAGTGGACTTTAAGTTGCAGTTGAAGGAAATTCTTGAGAAGGGATACATTAGATCAAGTGTATCGCCTTTGGCTGCACCTGTATTATTCTTGAAGAAGAAGGATGGTACTCTCATATTGTGCATTGATTACAAGAAACTAAACAATGTGAAAATCAAGAACAAGTATCTATTTCCAAGGATCGATGGCTTGTTTGATCAATTGAAGGGAGAAACAATGTTCTCAAAGATTGACCTGAGATCAGGATACCATCAAGAGCGCATCAAAGAAGAGGATATCTACAAGACTACTTTCCAGACCAGGTATGGAAGTGATGAGTTTGTTGTGGTTCCTTTCATTTTGACTAATGCTCCAACGACATTCATGTGCTTGATGAAAAATGTGTTTCATCCTTAGTTAGACAAGTTTGTGATAATATTCATTGATGATATATTGATTTATTCTAAGAATGAGTAAGAACATGTAGAACCCCTGGAAGTAGTGTTAAAATTGTTCAGAGAACATCATTTGTGTTCCAATCTTCGTAAATATAGCTTCTTTCAAACAAAGGTACATTATTTGGGACATGTTTCCAAGGAATGTATAGCAGTGGACCTAGAAAATATTAGAGCTATCATGGAATGGGAAGCTCCTAGGAATGTGGATAAGGTCATATCATTCATGGGGCTAGTAGGTTACGAAAGGTAGTTCATGAGGAAATTATCATGGATTGCCTATCCTATTACATTATTTCATAGGAAAGGAAAGACATTTGAATGGACAGAGGAATGTACAGCTAGTTTTGAGCAGTTGAACCAATTGCTTACAAATGCTCCAGTTCTAAAGATTGAAGATCCAAATAAAGAGTTCATGGTGTGTACAAATGCTTGCAAGAGAGGACTTGGTGGAGTCCTAATCCAAGGGGGACATGTGGTGTCTATGAGTCAAGGAAACTAAATGAACATGAATATAACTATGTGACTCATGATCTTGAGTTGTCAGCTATTATTCATGCCTTGAAGACGTGGAGGCATTACCTTATTGGTAGGAGGTTTATTTTGATGAGTGACCATAGTGGACTGAGGTATCTATTTGACCAACCTAATCTGAATGCCATGAAAGCTAGATGGTTGGATACCCTTAGTGAGTTTGAATTTGAGATCATATACATTAAAGAAATGAGAACAAGGTTGCAGATACTCTCAGTACGAGAGTGCATGTAAACCATGTTGCAATTGTGGGTTTTTATGGGAAATATTTGAAAGAGCGAGTCTTGCAGGCAGGGAACCATGATGACAGATATCAACAACTTAAGCACATGTTACAACTGGTTACAGGTGAATACGATGTGGATTATCATCTCACAATAGATGGCTTGGTGAGATTTAAGGAGAAGATCTATGTGCCAGATGATAGTGAGCTCAAGAATATTATCTTGAGGGAGTTTCATGTTAAGCTATATTCAGGTCACCCAAGATATCAGAAAATGTTGAAAACTATGAAGAAGTTCTACTATTGGCCGAATTTGAAGAAGGAAGTGGTGGATTTTGTTGCTAGATGTCTAGACTGTCAGCAGGTGAAAGATGAGTGTAAGCACCCAACTGGTTTGTTACAACCTATTCTGATTATAGAGTGGAAATGGGGGGTCATTTCCATGGATTTCATTACAAGTTTTTCGAGGACATTAAAGCAGCATGATTCCATCATGGTTGTGGTTGATAGGTTGAGTATGGTAGTTCACTGCATTCTAGTGAAGACTACTAATTCAGCCAGCGAGGTAGCTCAAATCTTCATCAGGGAGATATTGAGATTGCATGGTAATCCTAAGAAGATCTTATCAAATAGAGATGTCAATTTCACTTATAGGTTTTGGAAGGAGCTATTTGCGGGTTTGGGTACAAAGTTGACATTTAGTACAACTTATCATCTACAGATAGAGAGGGTCAACAAGATACTGGGGGATGTGCTAAGCATGTATGTCATGCATCAACAGAGGAGGTGACAGGAGTATCTTCCAATGGTGGAGTTTGCCTACAACAATGGTTATCAGGAGTCACTGAGGATGAGTCCATTTGAGGCACTCTATCGGCAGAGGTGTAATACTCCCATCAGTTGGAGTGATCCAGTGAACAGGGTACTGACTGGACTAGATATGTTGGAAGAGATGGAACAAGAAATGCAAGTTATCAGGTAGAATCTAAAGGCAACACATGGTAGACATATGAGTTATGCATGTCAACACAGGGCATTTAAGGATTTTCGCGTTGGGGAGCATGTGTACTTACGCATCAAGCCTAAGAAGATATCCTTGAGAATTGGATCATGTGCCATGTTGACACCTCCGTATTGCGGGCCTTTTGATATCCTTGAGAGGATTGGACCGATAGCTTACATACTTGCATTTACTCCGACAGTGAAATTCCGTGATGTTTTCCATGTTTCATTGCTTACAATATATGTGAAAAATGATGATCATGTGTTTGACTGATCTATATTGCAGGTGGATCCAAAAGGAGAATTCTATATAGAACCTCAGTGCATATTACAATGGAAACAACTCATGTTCTGAAATTGAAAAATAGAGCAAGTTAAAGTGTAGTGGAAGCACTTTGGGTTCGATGAAGCTACATGGGAGATGGATGATTAGATGCAGGCTATTTATCCTTAATTATTTGCCAGTGGAGGAAAATGAGTTTTTGGTATATGTACATATTTATGTATGGTTGTTATTGTAAATGTCACATGATCTATGTTATAAGATCTAATAAGCAGTATGGTTATCATGTTTTCATGTTTGTCATGATGGTTTTGTTTGTTAGCATGTTGTTCATTTAAATATTGCAACGAGAAGTGTTATAAAAATACATGGAAAATATGTTTTGGTTTTAATGGTCTTGCTATTCACATGTGTCATAGAACACTGAGGATGGTGTTCCCCTAAGGGGAGGGGTCTGTAACAACCCTGGGTTAAAAGTTCATGTAATAAAGTTATTAAAGGAAAAATAAGACCAAGGTCATGGGACACGTATTCCAAGATGAATGTTGAGAAAAAAATCTTAGTGGGCTTCACTTGTTGTTTATTATGGCTAAAGAAATTGGAAAAGGCATTGGAAAAGGATTTGGAAAGGAAAAGTGGCAATTATTGACATTTATTTATGAAAATAAAGGAAAATAGGAGAAAAGGAAGATGAAAGGTCATAGGTTTGCTTGAGAAAGAAATTAAAGGAAAATAGAGGAAAATTGAAGCAATTAGAGGCATCAATAATAAAATGGCTTATGAGGATCAATTCATAGTTTTTTGTCATCCTTTTGTTGGTTTAGCTTTGTTGTTAGTTGGAGAGAGGAGAAGAACACCAAGAGGAGAAAACGATCAAGAAAGTAAAGGAAGGCAAAGGAAAGCAAGGACAAGCAAATGAAGGGCAAGGAAAACAAGGATAAGCAAGGGAGGTGTTATCACATTGTTTAGTCTATTTTTTTTAAAGCACTAATAATGAGAGTTTCAATGTGAATTTGTAATAAACATGATTAAAGTGCTAACAACGACAATGTTAGCGATATTTGCAGTTTTGAAAATTTAAAATTGCACTAACAACCAAAGTAGCAATGCGAATTTTTGAAGATAGTCAATTAAACTTCTATAGCTAGAAAATCAACACCAAATGAAAAATTAAAACTTTTTCATAACCAAAGAAATGCACCGATGGAATAACATGTTTAATATAAAGTGTTTTTGGATGGTGGAAGTATTTATATTACCATAAGTTAAAAGTTGTGCAAAGTTAATCATTTGTATTGTTTTATCCGCTGAAGTAAAACAATTGTTATCCCATATTCTTGTAATCAGATCACACTCCCATCTCTATTGCCCGTGCTTCTAGATGATGGAAGTTATGCAAAAAGCTCAGCATTCAAAGGGAAAAGGTGTTGAAGCATATTTATTTTTATTTGACAAAAACTTTGTTTTTTAGATTAATTTTCCTACAAAACAATAATTTCTGGCACAGTTTCCAAACAAATGAGAACAATTTTTTCAAAAAATAAAGAGGTTTTTGTCCAAAATGAACCCTTTTAAAAAAGTCTCTCATTTTTCTAACAAGTGTTATGGTTTGAAATATTCGAAGGGATATTTGAACGTTGTTTTTCAAGATTTTGCAATCCTATTTTAACAACTTTTCTCAAAATAATATTTAGAACAAATGAGAATGAAATTTTCAAAACCGAAATAGGTTGTTTTCCTTAACGAACCCATTAAAAAAACCTCTCTCGGTTTTATAACATCTAGCATGGTTTTGGATTTCCGAAGGGATAACCGAACCCTATTTTTTAGGAATTTGTGTGGAAAAAGCTCATGGACAGTTGTTGACTTGGATGCCACCCCATCAAATTCAACTTTCTAATCCTTATCTTGAGCCATGACTATATCAACAATATGATATTTAGATGCATATAAGATTAAGAATTTTTCTATGTGCATGTATTTGAGAGATACACTTTATCTCTTTTATTTTTCGCTAATTGTAATTAAGGATAAGCTAGAAACCTGTTTTATCTATTATACTCTCTATATAAACAATTTCTGAAGAAGGAAAAATGGTTGGAAATTATTTGCAAGATTTCATTTTTATGTACTGTTGATCATATTATATTAAAGAAGTCTATGTGAGAAATTTTGTAAAAATTCCTGTGTCATAATTCCCTATATGTCTCTTGGTTTAATATTTTCTTCAATATTTGAATGCTAAGTGGTTTGAAATTGGAATTCATATTTCCGTGGTCCATTTTATTTATGTTTCATATATTTAAATATTTATTTTTTGACACACACACACACACACACACACACACACACACACACACACACACATTACACTAATTCCCTTCATTATCCTCAAACTTCCTAAAAATTGTCAAAGGAATTATTACTATCTCGCTTTTGTGTGTTTGCTCACTGAACCTGTAATTATATGAGCCTGATTGGGTCAGACTCCATGCCAAATGGTGAAATTTTCCTACATTCCAACCAACCTTCAGTTTTTCTTAAATAAATCTGGCCATAGGACTTATTGCAATCCTTCTACCATTGTGACCTTGGGTAGGTTAGTTTTAGGGAGAGATCCCTCTTCAGATTGAAGGGCCAAATTTCAACCTCAAAGAAGTTTGAGGTTACCTTAGATTTCTTCCCATAGCTAGGGTTTTCTCTATGTGATAACGTTTTGGCACCGTTTCTAGGGAATGAAAGATACATTCTCCTCGAGTGATTTTATTTCTTAAAATCAGATATCTGAGAGCAAACATGGATTTGAATATCAGTTTGGATGCAAGATTTTGCGTTGGTGACTCCATTTTCAAAGGAATCCATAGGTTCAGAACATTTATGGTGACTCCACTGTTAAAAGGATTTGTAGCTCAAAGAATTCATTGGTGAATCCACTACACTAATGAAGGACTTAGATGATGCCACAATCATTTCAAGATATGCATCTTTGGACTTTTGAAAAACTCATGGTTTCCCTAATCCTTTACCCAAGGATGAATATTTTTTTAGGAACAATCCAAAATACAGTGGAGAGGGTTTGAGCTTGACTTTCAAACATATTTCAAATTTTCGTGACTTTAATGATCTTCTTAGAGTGAAATAGGAATATATCTTTATCAGACTTTTTTTATGATTCATTCCAAGGAAAGTGCAAAAGTTGGGTTGAAGGTTTACCTGCAGAATCTATAAGATATTTTTCAACTTTTTGGCTCATCGTTTTGGAAACAAGGATGGAGAAAATAGAGTTTGTGGTAGACCCTATTTCAATTCAAGATAATAAGGAATAGAATGATATGTACAATGATGATGAAGTGGATGGAATTTTTTTCTTCATTTTTGTGTTCTTATTTAAAGTCATGCAAATGTTGCTTGAAGGATAAAATTTATTTTTTAGAAGAGTTGGCTGATGACATTGAAATCAAGGTTGAAGCTTTAGAAGATTATAATTTACCCAAGATTTTTCCATTTCGGGATCTTTCTTTTGAAGTTTCATTTCAGTAGAAGCAAAGAGTTATATTGATGCCCTTTGGTTTTGAGAATGGAAAATATTATGAATTTAATCATGAGCCTGATAGTTCACAAATGAAGAAAAAGGAACAATTAGATCATCAGACAAGATGTGGTTTTTATATTTTAGAGATCCTGTAGCTATTTATATGGAAGATTTTTTCAGACTACATTCTCAATCATATTTTCACTGTGAAAACTAGTTCCATTATCAGTTGTAATTGCTGTTATATTTTCCATTTTTTGTTTTGTTGAAACATAGTCAAGGAGATACATTATTTCGGAAAATATTTGATTGGATATGTTGGAATTTTTGTGTCAGTTGATTAGACAATTATTTAGCAGGTTAAAGTAGGATTGTGTGCAATAAGCTTGCTAGGGAAAGCATGAATTTCAGTTTGGTTTTTTAGCAGTGAATTTTCAATTTCAGTTTTCAGTTTGCATTAAGTAGTGTTTGGTTTTTAGTTACAGAATAAGTACAAGTTGCAAGTTGCAGTTGTTGAGTTGGATCATCCCAATGGATCAGGCCTTGGGTCTATGGGGTTCTTACTTCCGTCTATGATCAATAACATCCTCATGAAGCCACCTATGATCAAATTGTTTAGTCTATTTTTTTTTTAAAGCATTGGCAATGGGAGTTTCAACGTGAAATTTTAATAAATAGGGTTAAATAAATGACAACGACATTGTCAATGTTATTTGCAGTTTTGAAAATTTAAAATTGCTCTGAAAACCAGAGTAGCAATGCAAATTTATGAAGACAGTCAATTAAACTCCCACAGCTGGAAAATCAACACCAAATGAAAAATTCAAACTTTTTCATGACCAAAGAAATGTGCTGATGTAATAGCATGCTTAATCTCAAGTGTTTCTAGAGGTGGAAGTACTTATATTCCAATGAGTTAAAATTTGTGCAAAGTTAATCATTTGTATTGTTTTATCCAACAAAGTAAAGCTATTTTTATCCCATATTATTGTATTCAAATCCCACTCCCATATCGACTGCCCATCTTTCTAGATAGTGGAAGTTATGACACAAGCTCAACAGTTAAAGGGAAAAGGTGCCAAGGCATATTTGTTTTACTTGACAAAAACTATGATTTTAGACTATTTTTCCTGTATAACACAGTATTTTTGGGAACAATTTCCAAACAAATGAGAACTAATTTTTGAATACCTAAAGGGTTTTTTGTTTGGAATGAACCCATTTAAAAAAACCTCTCTTGGTTTTCTAACAGGTGTTAAGGTTTGAATATTCGAGGGGATATTTGAAGGATGTTTTTTCAGGATTTTTCAACCCTGGTTTAGAAACTGTTTTCAAAATCAGTTCCAAAAAAACTGAGAATGAATTTATCAAAGCTGAAAGAGGATTTTGTCTGTAACGGACCCATTGAAAAAAAACTCTCTCAATTTTCTAACATATATCATGGTTTTGGATTTTCGTAGGGATCATTGGACACTATTTTTTAGGAATTCATGAGGAAAAAGCTCATGGATAGTTATTGACTTGGATGCCACCTCATCAAATTTGACTTGCTGATCCTTATCTCTAGCCATGACTACAATGATAGCACAATATTTAGATGAAAATAGGATTAGGAAGCTTTCTATATGCATGTATTTGAGAGATACACTTTATCTTTTTTATTTTTAGCAGATTGTAATTAAGGATAAGTTATAAACCTGTTTTTATCTATAGTACTCTCTATATAAACAACTCCCAAAGAAGGAAAAGGGGTTGGAACTCATTTGAAAGACAAAATTTTTATGTACTGTGTGATCAGATTATAATAAATAAGTCTATTTGAGCAGTTTTTCATAAATTCTTGTGTTATAATTCTCTGCATGTCTCTTGGTTTAATATTTTCTTCAATATCTAAATGCTAAGTGGTTTGAAATTGAATTCATATCACTATGATCCATTCTATTTATGTTTCAGCTATTTAAATACTTGTTTTTTCATATATATATATCACACTGATTCACTTCATTATCCTCCAATTTTCCTAAAAGTTTTCAAAGGAATTATTACTATCTTGCTTTTGTAATGTTTTCTCACTAAACCTATGATTATATAAGCCCGATTGGGTCAAAATCCATTCCCAATGGTGAAATATTCCTACATTACATCCAAACTTTAGTTTTCCTTAATAAATATGGCCATAGGACTTATTCCAAGCCTTCTACCACTGTGACCTTGGGTAGCTGAGTTTTAGGGAGAGATCCCTCTCCATGTTGAACGACCAGCTTTCAACCTCAAAGTGGTTTGAGGTTACCTTATAGTTTTTCCCACAGCTAGGGTTTTATTTAAGTGATAACAAGAGGATTGGATCAAGAAAATTTGACAGGAGGATTTGCAGATAATAGGTTTCATGTGTGATTTCCTAGTTGAAGTGTGAATGCATGGCACATGCATTTGTGTATTTGGTTCATTTTCTGTCATTGGCATGGGTTTTTCCTGGTTTGACATTAGTTTCAACCTTTTCTTTCAAATTCTTGAATAACCATGGTGTGACAGGATTCATTCTTGGTTGAGATTTGGATTTCTAGAAGGTTTTGGATCTGGCTGAGGTGGTCTCATGGCAGAGATGGTTTTCTCTGGGAAGCCTTCAATAGGTGGGTGAAGACAGGAAAGTTCCTCAAGGGATGGTGAAGGAATTCTAAGGCATCCAAACTTGGTTTGGTTTTGTGATCTTGAGACCGGTTTAGGTGAGATCATGGTAGCATGAGGGTGGAGGTGGTTTAACCTATGGATTCCCTTGGTTGTTTATGTCTTGGTTTATCCAATGAGATCCCATATTCATGCTTGGAATATGGCATGAGGGTGATTGGTTGAAAGATAAATTTGGTTCAGCCTAATCTATGGTTGGGTGTTAAGTGGAAGTCCCTTACTTGGTTGAATTTTTCATCATTTAATGAAAACTATTTCTCTATGGAAACATATGAAGCATTTGTACTGGTTAATATGATGATTTAATGGCTATCATGTCAAGGTTATTATGATGATTATTTGCTGGTTATAAGCATGGATCTGTTATATATCCTAGCTATGGCTTGCTCATGAATTGATATGTATTTGGTTGGTTGATGAATGCATGAGATAACAAAGGTTATTGCAGCTATTAAGAGAGATCATTAGACCTTCTTAGTGAATCTCAGATAAGTTTTAGGCCCCTATGTTCTTATATGCATTCATGACCTGTATATTTCATGTTCACTATATGTTTGAAGAAATGACTATCATGTTTAGGCTTTATTAGGTCAAGTTCTTGAATAATTTTGTATGAATTCAATTGTCTTGATGTTATATATCATTGTAGAAAGTGTCATTAAGTTCTGGGCAGTGATTGAGAGTCAGGCCCTGAAAAGGTGGCACTAATTTCGGGGTCGCGTGCTCAGAACTGGAAATTCTGGGTTGTAGTCACTAGCTTCCAGGATTATGCATGAGACTAAAGGCCTACATTTGCATGGAGGCCTTGTCATGCAAGCTACTAGGGGCCCATATCACTAAAGAGGCAAGTTAGCTCAGGGTTTGGGCACCTGGAGTGGTTGTTTAACTATTGGGGATGATGTAGCTCTCGAGGGAGGTCAGTAAAGTTTCAGTTTGTCGAATCCACTTCCTTAATGAAGCTAGGAGGCCAGGTCATGTCATAGTAGCCCTTAGCTCATGTTTACCTTGGCAGGCAAGTTAACGTGATTAAATGTGGGAAGGGTGGTTACATTTAGAAGATAAAGGATATAGAGTAGATTTTGTGGATGGAAAAGTACTTGTACGGTCCAAGGGTTCTAGTATAAATGATACTAGGGTTATTGAGATTCATGAAGGAATATTGTAAAAAATTGTAGTCAACTAGCTTAAGCCCTTGTATATGATGAAATCAATCAAAGTGAGCTATGGCATAGGAGATACAGTCACCTTCATTTTCAAGCATTAATTGAATTAACTCAAATAGTTTTTAGTTGTCCCTAAATTATCGCTTCTTATTTTGAACTCAAATCACTTGCTTAGAGAATCTACCATAAGGATGTAGAGGAATAGAGAGAGAAAGCATGCTTGCTGCAAGCCTATAGAGGCCCTGGAGAATCTAAAGGATATTCTATTGACCAATGGCGAGATCCATGGGTTGGAGATACATAAGGAATTCCACTGGATGAAATTTTTGTCAAGCCAAAATTTCTCCAACACCTTTAGAAAAAATTAATGGCTAACTTTATCAAACACATTTTGCAGATCTAGTTTGGTGACCATTTTGTTATCCCCTCTAGTTTGGATGGAATGCATTCTCTCTTGGACTAGCACTATGTTGTCAATGTTTTTCCTCTTACTTATGAACCCTCCATCATTTTCCAAGATAATTTTAGAGAGGAGAGGTTTCAATATGTTACTAAGTGTTTTGGCTATGATCTTATAAGAAAGATTACATGGAGTGATTGACCAAAATCTAGAAAAGGAGGAGCAATTGAACTCCTTGGGAACTAGAGAAAGAAATGAAGAATTAATATCACCTATGATACAATTTTTCTTAAGGGAATAATCCACCATCATTACCAAGTCGAATTTAATGACAACCCATAAGAATTGATAAAAGTGGTCTCAGTGCTTTGTCAGGGCTTAGAGAAAAGACCACCCACTTTACCTCCTCTTCCAATATTTCCTTAATCAGGGCTGCATTGTCTACCACAGATACCATTGTGGGGATCTCATCCAACATGAAAGATATCAATATCACCTTGAGGAGATTCAGCTCTTTGTACAACTCATTGTAGTGTTTTATTGGCGCTTCTTTTACCTTGGACAACTTGATGATTTGAATGCCTCTTGTTGTGATGGATTTTAATGTTATTTTTCTAGAGTTGAATTTTTTTATTAGTTGTGAAAAAACTTGGAGTTCAGGTTTCTTGCTTACAACGAAAGACTTTTATATTATTTGTGGTATAGATCAAATTATGGTTGTTTTGTTTGAAGGAGATTTATGGTTACTTCCTCCTATTCCATCTCAATTTGAAAACTTTCCACATTGCTTTTGTGACGCTAAAGTATGACATTACGATCCTCCATATTTTCCTTGGCTCACTAATTTATCGTTTCCTTTTTTGTTTTGTTTTGTTTCCTCCCAAATAAAAATTGGAGATCCCACTTCCCATCGCCTCCATGATTGCTTCACTAGTTCTGTAAAACCCAATTTCTTTAGCCAAATTTGGGAGAAATGAAACATGATTGGCCCATAATCAAAATGCTGCTAGATCTTGAGGGAGATAGGCTTGTGATCATAGCTACTTCATAGAAGAATCCGATAGGAAACCAAAAATTCTTGCTTGAGGAAGATATTGGCCACTAAAAATATGTCCAAGTGGGCTACGATATGTCTAATCCCTATCCTTTTATTGCTCCAGGTGTCCATCAGATCTAAATTCAAAAGAAGATCCTCCATACTTTCTTGGGACTGGTCTCTTACTTGTGAGCCACCTTTATTTTCATAGGGGTGAATAGTAGTGTTAAGATATCCCCCAAAAATTAAATCACCTCCAAGATATGAGTCCCCCATGGAGATGAAAAATGACCAAGAATCCTTTTTTTCAAGAAATTGAGTAGGAATATAAGCATTAAAAACACAACCTACCTTGTTGGAGGGTAGACGAAGAAACCATAGAGCTAGCCAATGAAGAGATGAGAGAATATCCACTAACTGAGAAAAGGGAGGAGGTCTAAAGATTACAGAGTTCCCAATAGTCTCCTTGAGAGTCCACTATTAATTCACTACGTTTCTACAAGGTTGATAGTTTTTGGAGGGCATTCCAATCCCCTAATTTTGTCTCATGGAGGAGGATTGAAGGCTTTTATTTTTTCACTATATATAACTCTTGAGACTTGCTTTTTTGATCCCAAGCCCTTGCAATTCTAATAGATCAACTTCATTAGTTAATGTTGGGTTTGTTACCCCTTGAATGGGGGCTAGATGTGCCTTATTTTCTTGCATTCATAGTGACTTTTTAGGGGATGGATCTATCACTATTTGTGTTCCCATTTATTTTTATTTTTCTGTCTTCTCATTTGTAACTTCCCTATTATTTTTTCTTCCTACTTCCCTATGGGATTTATCTATTTCTTTTCCTTTTTCCCCATCTATTTTCTTGTCAACTAAGCTAGCCAAAAAGGGCCCAGGGGGATCTTGTGGGATCTGGGAGAGTGAAACTCCTCCTCTTCAAATCTAGAGTCTTCCTTAGTATTCTCAATTGTTGGGGCATCCTCAAGGGGGGCATCCCCTCAGGGGAAGATCTGTTATATTTTTTGATTTTGTAGGGCATATATTTATTCCAATGGAATTTTCCCCTCTTCATCTACTTGATTCAAGGTCCCAAATCTATAAGCATGATCCATAAGTTCTTTGTTCTTTCTCTCCAATGTGGCTTTTCCTATTGGATGTCCATTCTTCTTAGGATATACGAGTCCTTTCCCCTTAGATCCAGTTGCACAAGAGGGGTTGGCTTGGGTGTTTGGACATACTAGACCCCTCCTCCTCTTTGGATATTACCATTGCTTTGCTTCATCTTATTTATTTTGCATATATTTTCCTATCCTTGCAATTCCTTGTGAAACGTTTGTACTCTTGGCGAAATTTGCACTTAAATTGCAACTAGTCTTAATCCACTTCTTGGATATGAGACAAACTATCCCGATTCAAGTTTGTGGCTATTGATAGTCCTTTGTCTAGGTCCACTTCAATGTATATCTAAGAAAATGACTTCCTTCCTCCTTGTGATTCAGTCCAATCAATGTATTTTCCTAACATGTTGCCAATGGTCTTGAAAGTATCTTTGTTGCAATGCTGTAAAGGAAGGAATGGGATCTTCACCTAGACTGGAACCACAAAAATGAAATGACATTATGGGTTGAATTTCAAGATCCATCGATCTAGATATAAAAATTCCCCCCCATGAAGTAAATTTCGTTTTAGAAGTTGAGATCTCCATTTGTTGTTTCCTCAAAGAGAAAAGTATAAATCCTTGTGTTGCAAAAAGCTATAGACTTATATTTTAATCAACAATTTCTATTTTTTATCATCTTAGGTTCTCAAAGACCTCAAAGAGGGCCGAATTCCCATAAAATTACCAACTAGGACCTGATCTGCCAACTTGAGGGCCATGCATCTTGAATGAGAGGCGTGGATTTCCACCATCAAGATCTTGTCAATTTTTTAATATTTTTGAAGGATTTTCCTTCTAACATAGCCCCTTATGACCAACACATTGAAATTTTCCATGTTGGGGGCCGATGAGGACCAAGTGGTTTGGGGAGGGGGGGGTGTTGGGGATCCCACCCAATCCTATGTCCAACGATCTACAATGATCATGCACAATGATAAAGGTTCCTTATCAAAATATACCATGTAAGGTTCGATTAGGTTGCGCAAAGAAACTATCTCACAAAACTTCAATTAACACAAGGAAAAGGGATTAACTCATTATGGCATCAAGGAGAGTCATACATATTGGTGGTTGAAGTGTTAGAAATTTAGTTTAAGACTTAAGCACAAACATGACATAGTTCTTATATTACCATATTATAAATAAAGAGTTTCCCTTAATTTGGCTCCCTACATGTTTAAAGTCCCTAGTCTCATGAGCCATCTTCCATTATTATTATCCACCCCCTAGGTGCTTTTGTTTCCATAGAGGATCTTGAGTTAACAACACCCTTTCCTAGTAATTGAAACTTTTTTTTTTTTCAAGTCAGTAGAAAACCTTAAATTACTATAGAACAATATAATACATCATAACCTACTAGTCTAGTAGATTGGAAACCAGAACAACTGCAGTAAAATATAGTCTTGCAAAAAAACTTAGCCAGACATACCATAAGGTTTTTTTTTGTCTATGGTATCTCCTAGGCATATCTGCAAAATTTTCTTTTCTTCTACTACTACTTAGCCATTTACCACTTGAAGGTGGTATGTTTATAAATCTATCTTTATGTTCTACACCTATAGACCTACATATCATCATATTACTATGAATCGATGTACAAAGCCACTCGACAAAATACAACAAACATAGACACAAAATCATGATCATTATTGCAAGGACATTGATGGAGCTTCCACCACATTTGACCCATATAGAAGTGTAATATTCTCCGCTGGAGTTGCTGTTATAGCTGCCCCCACTATCTACGTCAACAGTTGCTTGCTGCTAGCTCCAGTTACCTGTTTGACCTTATATTTTGTTAGTTTATCTGGTTCTCATTGTCCCTGTCCTAGTGCAATATCTAGGTTATGGATATACTTCAAGGAAATTGAGTACATTTTGTTCATATCTTCAATTCTATCACTTTGCAAGTGCTCTACGTTTTCCACCTTTTGAAGGGCCTCCTCTACATCTCGCTACTGCTGCTCAATTTCCTTCAGTTACAACTGGTGTTTCATTTGATGCTTGGTTCTCTCTTCCATCACCTCCACCTGCATCTTGCACACTAAGGTTTTAATGTGCCATGCCCTCTCCAAAGTTCTCTGTTAGACCATCTGCCTCATTCAATATTTCCCTGTGTTTATGATCCAACCTACCTCTTCCTTAATTTTTTTGTCTGGGATGCTCCTTCACATGCATCTTACTTAATTTTCCATGACTTCGACAATTTTTATGCCTTTCACAGGGGAAATCGCATGATATTTTAGTGCTTCCTCCATTGTCACATCCTCCATTTTGTTCCTCTTACAAGTTCTAGAGTTCTGAGCATCCGCTCTTGGTCTCCCTCGCAACCTGCCACCAAAATTCCCCCCCTTAGCCATAACTATCTTGGAGTCCGCAATTATGTGATGAAAAAATTCACTCTTGCTATTGTTCCTCCTTGTATCCTTCACACTTATCACTATGCAACCAATGTGCCTTCCATACTTAAAATATAAAGGAAACGTCCAGAACAGGTCATTCCACCTCGTCCTTTGAGCACCTTCCCCGTCTATTACTGATAACTTTCGCTCCCTGATGGTGTTACAATACATTCGTGCGAGGATGGGGCCATATTCCTTCTCATTCACCTTTGCATACAGTCTGTGCAGACTCATTATTTCCATTATCCTCTTCCAGTACAGATTCACGCTGGGGAGTGTCCTTCTCCACTCCTTAAACCATCTGTTCCCATTAATGCGACCTCCCAACCGACTATTGAGTGAAACCGGATTTCACTCCTTCCCATAAGTGACCATCATGTCCTTCATATCTTGATGACATGTACCTCCTTGATCATCCCTAACAACTGGTACTTTTCAAATCGTGGTGATTATTAAACATTGATTTCACTAGGTGGGTCACTACCCTCATCCTAACCCACCCCATGTATGTCACTTCCTCCTTCTGACATGAAGTGATATCACTGCACCAGTGTTTGATAGTCGTCCTTTAGCTGTTCATCCACCATGTCCTCCTAGGCCAACTCAATGATCAACTTGCATCTTACTAAGGAAAACATGTCTGTTTTCAACTCCCCCAAGTGGTCCTTAATCCTTTGGATTATCTGGCAAGGTGCCAATTATTCTTGAATTTATTCATCTAAGAGCTACATTGCAGTCTACGTGCTACTTGGATAGCTAAAGCATAATCCCCCTCCACTATTACATTCACCATTCTCCCTCATCTCAACATTTCCAGCCTTGCTCCAGAGCTTGGAATTCTATTGCATTATTTGTGGCTTGTCCCATATTGATAAAGTATAACATCTGAATTTTACCTGTCTAGTCTCAAATGATTCCTCCGGCTCCAGCCTTTCCCAGGTTACCCTTGAATGATCCATCGGAATTCAATTTCCAGAAACCCTCCGGAGGATCCTGCCACACTATAGAGCCCAAATTTGTAGGGATTTCTCTAGGTCTATGGTTGGAACCACTCAGGTAATCTAGTTCGAAAAACTTTAAAATTCTCGCTTCTTGAGGGGAAGGTTGTTCCCCACGGTTTTAATTCTTTTGCTACTAATGATTTCCTTAAGTTGATGATGAATTTATTCCATCAGGTTTTCAACTGAGATATTTTTATCACAGAATATTCAGTGGTTGTGTTCCTTCCATATGGACCAGAGGATAAATCCCAGAATCAAGTTCCAGGTCATGTTCACCACTTAGTTATTAGTATATTGTAACCACCATTTTGTAATTATTTCCTCTATATTTTCCTTGTTTCTATCATTTTTTCTATAGATAATAGTGAGCCATTCCCATAGATATTCCGTGTATCTATAGGTGTTCATAAGGTGGTTAAGGTTTTCTTCTTCCCTCTCACATAGGAAGCACCATGATGGACTAATCATCCTACACTTAACTAAATTATCCTAGGTTAACACCTTCCCGTGCAAGATTTACCACAAAAACATTTTGATTTTCGACTAGTGAGAGGCCACTGATATTTTACTCCAACATGGGTCATTGAATTCGACATGTTCAGCTTGAAGGAAAGCCTCGGATTCCTTGAGGTTGAAATCTCCCCCTTCTCAATGTCCCCATCAGAGTTGGTCCCAATCATCTATGATATCTTGTATGTCCGAATCACTCATATTTTACTAGTGGAGGATGTTTAAGTTCCATTTTCTCCGTTTTTATGTTCTATTCCTTGAGCCCAAAATTGGTGGACTTCCCTATGCCCCTGTCTCTCCGTGGCTACTTGTAGACCTAGCCATTCTAGTTTGTTTAATTTTGGTGATTGTTTCCAGGCATCCTCTAATAATAAGGTGTCAGTTGCGTTTATAATTTCCCAAAAGCTATGCTATTATATGATTTTTATGTTAGTCCATGCCAGGTTCAATATAGACGACCCCTGGATTGAACCCATCAAGCTTACTAGGTATTTTAATTAACAATTAGGGGCGTATTTTGCTTTCCATAGTTTCACCCATGATGTCTCCCCTCCTTTTAACCATTTCCACAAAAAAATTGCCCCATTTTCTCTATTAATTATTTTAGGGTCTTAGAGCCCAACAACACCTGCATGCTTGGGTTTATAGACAGTTTTCCATTCCACCAATGCCCATTTTCATTTTTCCTCTATCCCTCGCCACATGAAGTTTCTTCAAACCTCCCTTATTTTTTGGAGTACTCCCTTAGGTGCAGGAAGAATAGATAACATATGCCTTGGGATAGCCTACAAGACCACATTTACTAGTACCTATCACCCCGACAAATTCAACGCTCTCACCATCCATCTTTTAACCCTATCTTCAAGGTTGGAGATTACTCTCTCCTAGTTGGATTTCTTCCAGGCTTGCATTGTTAGGGGAACCCCTAAATACTTATAAGGGAGGGGTTTCCTTTGGAACCCTAAAATAACTGATAGATTTATCTGGATATAAATGTGAGTGTTAAAAAATAAAATCATAGAATTTGATTGGTTTAACTCCATACCTGACACTTTCATGAAAGTATCCAAAATGGCTTTAAAATTACATGCCTCCTTTACCATAGGAACACCATGAAGCATTGTATCATCCACAAATTGTTGATGAGTGGTCACCTAAGCATCCTTATGCAACTTAAGTCATTTTATGTCTCCTCCTCTGTTGGCCGCTCCTATCGCCCTCCCGAGTCCTTCCATCATTAAGATAAATAGGAAGGGTGACAGTGGTTCCCCTTGCCAAATTCCTCTAGACATGAATAAATTTTTTGATGGGGCTCCATTAATTAGAATTTAATAACTAGGTGATGAGACCATTTCCATAATAAATTTGATCCAGTGTTCATTAAAGCCAAATGCTTGTAACACTGCTATGATGTATTCCCAACTGACATTGTCATAAGATTTAGATAAATCTAATTTCATAATCATAACAACCTTTTTCTGGGTCTTCAGCGAGTGAGCTACTTCGTGTGCTAGGATTACATTGTCCAAAATTTGTTTCCCCTCCACAAAACCTGATTGTTCCTCGGAGATCAAATAATGAAGAATTCTTTTTATCCGATTAGCTGCTACTTTGGAGATGATTTTATATAAAACATTGCATAGAGTTATCGGTCTAAAAGTTTCAGGGGTATTAGCCAATTCCTCCTTGAGAATAAGGGTTATAAAAGTTGAATTTAGAGCTTTGAGAATTGTTGTTGACTCTTGGGAGTCTGATACCACCTCATAAATATCATATTTGACAATATCCCAACAAGATTTAAATAAATCTATGGTAAATCCATCCAGTCCAAGGGCCTTTCCATTAGCCAATTCATTCAATTCCAATGCCACTTACTCCATGGAGACCAGCTTATTTAAATTCTTGTTGCGCTCTTCAGTGAACACCTTCGGGATAAGCCTCACAATCCTTTGGATATCTTCCCCTCTCTATACTTGGTGCTCTTAAGATATCTTTTGGAAGTGCTGGAGCAAGACCTCCTCAATGTCTTGATGAGACTTGAAAGTTTTCCCCTTCTTATTCTTTATTCTAATGATTCTGTTGGAGTTTATATGATTGAGTGTTGATCAGTGAAATAATTAAGTGTTTGTCTCCCCCTCCTTAAGCATTAACACTCGTGATTTCTATCTCCATAGAATTTCCTCTTATTTACATATATCTTCCCACTTATTCAGTAAATCCATCTCCTCTTCTTTACTATCCTCTGAGTAACCTTCATAGATCAACCATTGTTGCACTGCTTCCATTTTCTGTTCTAATTCCTTTTTCACTTGAAAGTTGTTCCCAAATTCTATCTTATTCCACTGCTTTAATCTCAACTTAATATGTTTTAACCTAGCCGTAGGATGTACATTTTCAAGCCTCATACTAGGATCCATTCCTCCCACCATCCTTTGATATTCTCCATGAAGTTACGATGCTCTAACTAGAAGGCTTCAAATCTAAAAAGCCTATTTTTGGGGTACCTACCAGCTGCATTAAAAGAACTGACCAATGATCAAACCCCACACAGGAAACGATATTTGTTGCCGCATCTATCCTTCTCAACAATAAATATTCTGAGATTAAAAACCTTTCAAGTCTGGACGCCACTTGATGTTTCCCTCTCTGCTTATTACTCCAAGTGAAGCATCCATTCATAGTTTCCATATCAATGAGGTTGGTCGCCTAAATGAATTCCTTAAATGCTTCAACATCTCTATCTATTGTTATTTGGCCACCTTTCTTCTCTGATATAGAGGTTATCATATTGAAGTCTCCCCTCAAGGCCTAAGGGAGATGCCATTTCTTGTCTTTATCTTACTCATATCTTACAAAAGCTTGATCTTCTCCTCAATTCTTTGAGGCCCATAAAAATTTGTAAACACCATTGTGATTGGGGTTCCTATAACCTGTATTTCTACTTATAAGTATGATCTATTGGCTTGAGAGTCCAACAAGATGAAGGATTAGGGGTTCCAACAGATGGCCAATCCCCCCGTCGAGCCCTACACTTCCACCTCGACTGTGTCATACCTTCTCCCTAATATTTCTCTACTAAGCACTTTGACTCTTGTAAAAAAATGATATCAGGTTGTTCCATTTGAATCATTTTCTTTAACAACTATTGTTTCCTAAGGTTATTAATGCCTCTTATATTCCATGATAAAACTTTCACGATTCAACTACAGTTTAAGGAGGGTGAGCCTAATCCTCTCATCTTACCTAAGTTTATTAACATAGCTCCCAACTCCTTGAGGGTGACACTATTCGACTTCCTCCCTATTTTTCGTTGGCTCTGACTTGGTGATAGAAATGTCTAAGATCTGGTTGCTTTCACTCCTAAATAATATCCCTTCGAAGATCCTATTGTTTTTTCTGGATGCAATCTTTTCTCCCTCTGTAATCTCGTCTCTTCTCTCATTAAGTATAGATATTGGATTCTATCCATTTGGTCCTCGTTGATTGCTTCTATCCCCTATTTCTTCACCTCTTCCACCATATTCTGGAGGTCGATTTCCTCCCAGTCGATTATCTCTTGAAATTTTGGATCCTTTGTTCCTACTGTTGAAGAATCTAGGGAAAATGTAATTAATGTGATTCTTCTTAGCATGATAACTATTTGTGAGGTATTTTAATCTTTTGATTATTAGAAAAATCTTATCTTGATATCATTAGTATGTTTATTTATTACTTCATCAAACAATTACCAAAATATAAAAGACAAGAACACAAGATGTTGTCTTTCTGCCAGGGCCAAAACCTCTCCCTCTTGGAGAGGAAAACCCACACACAATTCTTATTATAGATATTCCAATTGAGGAATACCAAGACCTTGACCCTTGACCTACTATGCCACTCCAAGACCAAGACATCAATCCTTTTCTTACTCTAGAGATCATCATCATCATTACTACTGCTTCTCTGATATCATCATCATAGTACCACAGAGATTCTTGCAGTTGCACCATTTCCTGTACTTCCACCTAGATCATTGTTTCATCACCATATCAATGAGGTCCTTTATACTTGCATGTGAGCTGCACCGAGATAATGATCATGACCGAGGCCATAATTTCTACTTCACAGAGATCTTGACTAAGTCTAGAATGATGGAATGTATTATTGAGATCACTGGTAATTACGCCGATATTGTAATGACATCTAGAGAGTAGGCAGAGACAAAGAGTGTCACTTTAGGACCCTTACATTCACAAGTATGCTAAGACTATTATGCTACTATGGTGATGACTGTGAGACTGTAAGGAGGCTGAAAATATAGTGGGATGAATTCTGAAATACACATTGCAACAACCATTCAAAACATCAAAGGTATCTGAGATTCCTCATTGTAATCATCCTTGAGATTTCCTAGACACCAGAGATCCTATACCTCCTCTACTTTCTACACTTATCCGAAGTTTAGAGAGAATCCAAAATTCTGTGATTCCTGTCATGACTTTAGCTGCCTGTTTATAGTAGCTACGCTTCCATATTTAGCCGACGTGTCAATGTGAGCCAATGTGTCTCTTTTATTAAGCCAACATGACATTTATATATGCTTTGAGACCGACCTGATTGTCTTCTTCATTGTTTAGCTTGCAGAATTATGCTTGTCCTTGTTTTGGAGGATTGTGCTTGTCTTGGAGGGATTTTTACACTAGTATACATTTACGCATAGGCTCAAGAAGAGATCCTTATACATAACTTTGAACCTTTGACTTTCCTAGACCTATGAAATGAACAAGAAACTCATTCTTATAATTTACAAAAATAATATTTATTTTTCTTGACAAGTACAAAGATCAAAAGTACATTTGTGAATACTGAACCTAGTTACACTTTATTCAACACTCCCTCTTAACTAGGGAGGTATTTATAATGGTACTTGGTCATTATCAATCTGAATAATTTCTCATAAGAAGGATAATATTGGTAACACATCTTGTATAGCATCATAGTGACCAACATTGTTTCCACAACAAGGCCTTGAATGACAAGTCCGTCTCTCATTAGATTAGAGCACAATGTTTGCGAGACCGATGATTATAGACACCTTAATCATTGTCTCTTAAGGTACATATCCACCTGGGTGTTCACTAAGTATGACCTTATAGGACTCTTCTTACCTTGGGTTCCTTACCCTCAAAGAATATCGGTCCTCTTGCCTACTCTTGTCTTGGATGTCCTACACATCCTCAAAGAGCATTGGATGCCAGATGATTACCCAATACTCCATTCTTTCTTCCAAAGTGAAGACAAGAATGTTGTTTCTATCTTTCCCTTTCAACTAGGGAGGATATCATGTGTTTACATTTCTCTTCATGGCCTTCACCTAGACTTACGACTATTAGTCCTAGCCTAGTGCAAGACACATGTAATAGAAAAAAAAGAGCTGTCACTCCTTTTTAATCAGGGTTGATATAATCCAAGCTCCCTCTTAGCTAGGGAATCTTCTATACATCAACGTATTCTTCTTCCTGGGTTCTTCAACTACTTGATCAATTTCTATCCTTGATGTCATGAAATTTAGTTGAGCTTCTTCCTTGTAGGGCAACAACCATTGATCACTTTCCTCCTTAGTTCGTCATGCCATTCCTTTCTTCATGGAAAGTGGCCTTCTTCATATCTGGAACCTTCATCATATGACTACTTCTTTCTCATCATGCTTCTTCCATTCATCACATGAATGCTAGTTGTACTTGTAAGTAGCCATGCATGAACTTATCCAGATATTATTTAAGAAATCAAAATACATTATCAAATCACACCTTACTAGGTGGATATTCATCATGACATATTTTTGTAGGTATAAACATCCTGCATACATGTTGACATATCTCCCAAATATATCCATTGTTAAGGGTCTTCATCTTTTCCATTAAAGTCTTCATATCTTTATGGGAGATTTTTCTAGTAAAGTCTTCTTGATCTCTTGGATGTTAATTTCCTTTATTAGGGTTGCATGTATCACGATCTCTTCCTTCCTCACACATTCCATTCCCAGTAGCTTTCATTTAGAGTTTCTTCATTGTAGTCAACCACCTCATACTTCATATGAGGACATCTTACGTTGATTTCATCTAGTGCGACTTATGCCTTCCTGCATCCTTTCAGAGAGGATATCCTTTTTCTCTTGATCATGCTTCTGAAGATAGAAGTAATGATTCATGTTACCTGCAACCATATGACATGACATTATAATATTAAACAAAAGCATACATGCCTTATTTTACCTTTAGGTCATCGAGGCTTCTTTTAGCATCTTCCTTGAGTGAAAATTTCTTCAATTCCTTGATCTTCTTCATGTAATCATATAATCATATCATGGATTTAATAAGTTGGAGTTCTTGTTGAAGCACCTGCTTCCTCTCTATATTAGTGAACCCTACGATGAGGATTCCATTAGAGAATTTTGAGGATATTTTATATCCCCAAATGACATATGTTTCCCTTTTGATGTATGATGAGTCTTTTCCTAGATGACTTCTTCCTTACCTTCAATGTCCACTGAGGTTCCTAATAGCTGTATCCTTCATGTTTTGCCTATCATGGATTTTTTTCCTTCATGATTCCCACGGAGATGTCATGATTTATTGTTTCTAATGATTCCATCATGTCACGACACATCTTATCATCATTGTCATATCTTATAGCAAAAGCTTATGATAGGACCATTTTGTGAGGGATGCCATCTTACTCATAGGAGAGATTTGTTACTCCCTCTTTCCATGGCCCTTTTCTTCAGCTTCCTCCATCTATCCGGTGATATGAGATTCCATGATTTTAGCTATACATATTCTTCCTTGATTGAGGACCAAACTTCGCTTTCCTTTCTGCACATGTTTTAGTTCTTTACATATTCAATTATTTTGTCATCATCTTATATTTCTCTATTTATCATAGAGACCTTAAGTTGTCGAATAAGGTAACCTTCTTATCCCATGGATATTTGTTACCTTGATTATTTGTTAATGCATTACGGTTATCTTAATTTCTAGGTCTTGTAGATGGAAGATACCCTTTACTTTCATGTAGATCAGATTGCATTTTCAGAGAATGAGTTTATCATATACATCACTTTGATGTCTCTAATTTTTCTATGTGAGGGGATCTTTGATAAATACCCCTTTTTATAAATTCAGAGGAGATCGTTTGATGATTTCAACTACTTAGAGGGCTATAACTATCCTCCTTCCTCATGCAAGGAATCTTGATAACCCATCCAATTCATAGATGTCCTTGTCATCATGAAGTCATTTTAACCAAACCTGAATATATAATGAAAAGATACTTACTTGTCATGTCAAGATGAAATATTCACCTTGATGCTTTCTTGAATGATCTCCTTCAATGAGATTCATGCTTGAGCTTCTTGGTATAATTGAGTTCCAAGACCTTTCTTGACACTTCCTTTCCTTGTTCAACACCAAGCACTACTGCTTTTATAGAATGTTGAGATTACTTGATTCCCTGTGAGGGTATGAAATCGAAATCAAGAATTTTAGAGTACTTTCATTATGCCCATCCAAGATGTGGCATTGTGTTCTCTTGTTGAAGTGATATTGTTGCAATGTATGATGTGATTGTACATCCTTGTAACCTTGTTGTTGTGCTACTTGCTAGAATAGAACCTTGCTTGAGTTGACTAGCATGAGTAAATATTTTTGAGGCCTTTGAGCATTGTTCAATACCAAGCATCAAGCTACTTTAGAATTAAGTTATTGATATATTTGTGGTATGAAATATATTGTAATGAAACCCAATTTGGGGCTAACAATGAAACTGTGAGAGGTACTGTGTTTTCTTTCTTTTGAATGTGATCCAAATTCTGAGCATTGGGACTTCACTTTATCTGAGATTACTTAATCTTGAATTGTCTTTTTGTTGTATATTGCTTGTTGGAGACTAATATTTCAATTCCTTTAACTTGTTTTAATGTCCTTCTTGAATCTGATCCTTAAGTGTCTATTTTGGCTGCCCTTTCCTTGACTTTAACACCTTAGCTCTAATACCATGTTGAAGAATCTAGGGTAAATGTAGTTAATGTGATTCTTCTTAGCATGATAACTATTTATGAGGTATTTTAACTTTTTTCTTATTAGCAAAATCTTATCTTGATATCATTAGTGTGTGTATTTCTTACTTCATCAAACAATTACCAAAATACAAGAGACAAGAACACAAGATGTTGGTTTTCTGCCAGGGCCAAAACCTCTCCCTCTTGGAGAGGAAAACCCAAACACAATTCTTCTTATAGAGATTCCAATTGACGAATACCAAAACCTTGACCCTTGACCTACTAGGCCACTCCAAGACCAAGACATCAATCCTTTTCCTACTGTAGAGATCATCATCATCATTATTACTGCTTCACTTAAATCATCATTATAGTACCACAAAGATTCTTGCAGTTGCAGCATTTCTTGTACTTCCACCTAGATCATTGTTTCATCACCATATCAATGAGGTCCTTTATACTTTCACATGAGATGCACTGAGATAGTGATCATGACCGAGACCATCATTGCTACTTCAGCGAGATCTTGAATGAGTCTAGAATGCTAGAATGTATTACTGAGATCATTGGTAATTATTATGAGACTGTAATTCCATATAGAGAGTAGATCGAGACAACGAGTGTCACTTTAGGACCCTTCCATTCACAAGTATGCTGAGACTGTTATGTTGCTATGGTGATGACTGTGAGACTGTAAGGAGGCCAAAAATATAGTGGGATGACTTCCCAAATACATATTGTAACAAACCTTCAAAACATCAAAGGTATTCGAGATTCCTCACTGTAATCATCCTTGAGATTTTTGAGACATCCAAGATCCTGTACCTACTATAATTCTTGCACTTATCTGAATTTCAGAGAGAATTCAAAATTCCATGATTCCTGTGGTGTCTTTAGCTGCCTATTTATAGTAGTTAGGCTCCCATATTTAGTCGATGTGTCAATGTGAACCGATGTGTCTCTTTTATTGAGTTGAAATGACATTTATATATGCTTTGAGGCCCACATGATTATCTTCTTCATCGTTTAGCTTGCATACTTCTTCTTACGCTTGTCTTGGAGGATTGTGAATGTCTTGGAGGGCTTTTTAGACTAGTATACATTTGCACATAGGCTCAATAAGAGCTTCTTCTACATAAGTTTTACTATTTGACTTTCCTAGACCTATGAAATAAGCAAGAAACTCATTGTTATAATTTACAAATATAATATTTATTTTTCTTGACAAGTACAAAGATCAAAATTACATTTGTAAATACCGAACACAGTTACACTTTCTTCAACACCTTCTTTGCTTAGGGTCATTTACACGTCTCCCTCAAAATATTTTGATAGATACGATATATCTCCTTGTTGTTCATAGTCCTCGTTCATCTGCACCATTTCTTCCTCTTTTCCTTCTCCTTTTTCCTCCATGTCCTCTTCTTCTCTACTTTGTCTCTCTAGATTTTCCTCAACTAGGACTTAAAAGCTATTCCTTTGAGCTTTCCTTCCTTGATTTCTTTGTTGTTGTGTTCTATTAGGTCTACCCCTCAGAGTAGGTTTGAAAAAACTATATACATCCTTTCGATCTGTCTCTTTGCTCTATTCCTCCATTTTTCTTAAGGGGCATTCCCTTATTAGAGGACCATGTTCATGGCATCTTCTGCATCTGAAAGGAATTTGTTCATAGTCCACTGGTTGTAACCAAAATTTGTCATGAAACCTTAGTTTGACAACTTTAAGCAGTGCCTCAGATACATCCATTTCAACACAAAGTTTTGTATATGTTGTGTATTTTCCTTGTAAATTTTATTTTGAAATTTTAATGAGTTTTCCAAGAGAATCTCCTATCATCTTTAAAGTTATAGGAAGCCAATAGTATAGGGGAAGGGGATACAACTTGACCCAAATTGGGACACATATAAAGGTTTCCTTTTCTGGGGTGAAATTCTCCATTTATGGCCTCATGTATAAAACAACTGATGTAAATAAATAAGGACCACCATCAAAGATTCAGTCTCTGTCTTCCATATTGGAAAATACCACCATGAAAAATCCTTTTGACCCTATATGTAGCTCTATTTCTCCCCTCAGTTTTCAATGATGTTTGATCCAATCACACAAATATTTTTCTATGGGTCAGAGACCCATGACCTTTCATATGACAACATATAATCTCATAGGTTCCTTGAAGGCCTGGTTCTCGGGATCAATGATTAATACCATTGGGATCACCGCTGTTTTTGGATTACATGACCTAGTGGAGCCTTTTGACTTCTAGTGTTGCTGTTGGTCTATTTTCTTCCCTATTGGGCCCCGGTCTTCATTTATTCTCTATCCTTTCCCATCTACTTTTGTCAACCCATGGACATTCTCTGACATATCATATGCATGTGCCCCGAATCCCATCCTGATCCCCTTACATTTGTCCATTACCACATTCTAATCGGAGGGAGCTTCGCTCCCTCCCCCTCTGAAAGCCATCTACGTCAAACCCTAGCTACTGCTGCTTAGAAAACCACACTTCTCCCGTTCCTTGGTCCCAAAGTATATCTTGAAACTGTATTCATAAATAAATATTATGATGTTTAGATATAGTCCCAAGTGCCCATTTTCCTATTGTAATTTACTTCAATAATTTTACAAGCACGAAAATGATTTCCTCATTTATAAAATAATATTATTTTTTAATGATATTTGTTGTTTGTCTTGCAAGTGGCCTTTACCACTTCTCCATGGGTAATTTTACCTCCTTTATTTTCTCTCTCTCAACATTAGTTCATAATAAAATATATAATACAACATGTCATCCCACATCATGGACACTTTCCACCCTTTTAAGCAAAGTCTAACTTTTAATTGATTACTTTTTAGGTTGCACTACTTTTAGTTAAATTGGTCATGTGAATCACTTGGAAAATCCTTCGATAACTTGTGCAACTTATGCATCTGCAAGTTTTAGTTGTCTCCATAGTGTGTTGAAGGCCAATGAATGATTTATTAGGTGCTAGGGTGGTGCATGAAACTAGTTCAAGTTCCCATCTAATGAAAATGATCCTTTGGCATCCTAAATGTCTTGTCAAGAAAATGATATCCCACTAATGGATGACGGTGATTCACATTAAATTTGTTTCACCATTCAAGCTTCACCTTTTCCTATAAAAGACTGCCATGGGTTTCTTTTATAAGAAGAATATGAATTTCAAGACTATGCTAGATGAATCAACGTGGAGATCATATATCTCTCTCTTTCATCTATACCATTGATTTCTCTCATGATTTCTTGTAGTTTTCCATAAAATATTCGAGGCTTCTTCATCCATCAGAGTTAGAGAGAGAATTCAAGGAGGAAACAACCCATCCTAAGGATGTTTTTTTATCCCACTTGCTTCCATACACTCTTATTGAGGTGATACTACATGTATTTACCTTTTCATTAGGAAATAACTGGAGTATTATTTTTTCCCTCCATTGTTGTATTTTAAGTGGTGTTTTTGTGGTTAAATTTTTAATTTGATTGCACTCACAATTTATTTTTGTTTATTTGATGGTATTGTTCTTATAATATAACTAACAATAGTCTAATGTTTAGATAGAAACCTAGCTAAATCAAGGGTTTTGCTTGCAAATGCAACAAAGTCCACTTATTAAATGCCTCAACTACCTTACCCTTTGTAGTTCCTTTGATTCATGCAATTTCACTTTTTATAACTCTTTATTAAATCATATTCATGAGGGTTAGCATGTCCTCCATGAGAAAATGTATCTGACTTAAAATTTTTTACGCCTAACTCTCTAGTCAAACTCTCATTCATGTTTTGAAATTAGTTCATCACATCCTGCACCTTATTGGTTGAAACATGGTCTTCAACACCACCTTGTGGAGGACATGGTGGTTATGGTAGAAGATGTAGATGAAGAAAATTACTTCTTTTTTGAACCATCATGTCACTAACAGAATAATCATACCATTATATTTATCGCAAATGATTCATAAACAAGTGAATTTAACAAGTAGGTCCAAAGGCCTTAGTCTATGAACTATGCTCAAATACCAATGTATAGCATCCTTGCTATGCCAAAAAAAACAACCACACAAAAGAAAATCCAATTTTATTTAGAAAAATAGAAAGAACAAAAATATATTTTAATGTTAAACAAGAATTGGATCAACAAGAATCCATATCATAAAGTTCAAAAAGCAATTCCCATACAAACAACTTTCATATCACACCACTCATAACATAGTTGTGAATTATTGACCATGGCCTAAGAGTTAAATCTCGCTTTAATCCTTGTCCATAATTCACTAGTAGAGAAGTACACACATAATCTCAATCCTAATCTAAAATCAATATTAAAGGGTTTCCTATGAGTCCTTTCCAAAAGCCAACATCATAGAGAAAATACTTCACCCAATTCCAATGCTCGCAAGCCACTCACTTTGTGTTGAAACTTCTTAAAAGGAATACTCACATCGAATGAAACAATCAAATGGAGGAGTAGAAGGAATTGCTCAATCCATCAAGAAAAACCTCAAGAATTTACAAATTGTACTCATGCTCTTACCAAGTTTACATTACAAATCATACTCTTGCATTTACCAAGTTTTAACCATACCGAAAACTAACATTAAACAAGGGATGCTGCTTGACAGCTAGTCCCTGCCTGGGGCTTGAAGAAAACTATGGGGATTGAGGAAAACTAGATATCAGTGTCACGAAAATCCAAGGAGGGTTTTGAAAATCTTCAAGTGCACTAATAAACAACATTAAGGGTAAATTTAGTTTAGTTCAAGGTTATATTGGTGAAATGTTTACAACACACTGGACTAGCTAATCCAATAATTCACTTCTAGAAAGAAGCTGGGATGCTACCCACCCTTCTTAAACCAACTAGATCGACGGGTTTAACAACTGGAACTGGATATGCCCATGAATAGACATATCTCCCTCTCCTTGTTCTTTTCCATCCCTTGCTTGCTCAAACCGCCAACCCGTGTTATTGCTATGGAGAGTGTTGTTTGAAAGCGCCAGCATCTACTCCAGAAAACGCTGCTAAAAAATCCAAACCAAAATAATTGCAGTGACATGATACCTAGGGTTCCATAATTAAATTTGAGAGTGACTTATCATCTAATTTAAAATGGCATATGCACGTTACAAATGGATTCACTTAAATCAGCCATGTTTGTGCTTAGTTGGGGAGTAAGATGAGGTGAACAGAGTCATTGTTCATTGGGTGTTATTACAGATTAGTTACTAGTGGTTCTGAAAAAGTGGATCATTTATTTGTTTAGATTTAATAGTCGACATATATAGTTTCTGCGAAAAAGTGGATCATTTATTTGTTTAGATTTAATAGTCTGCATATATAGTTTCTGCGTATTAATTGTCTGGCAATAAACAAAGGATTTAAGACTGAAGCCAATAGACAACAAGCTACAAGATTTGCACTCCATTCCTGGCTTTACTCATGTGCTATCCCATTTTTCTTTACTTTATTGCAAAATTGCAATCACATTTCCATTATCATAGCTAAAGGGTATGGGATGGACAATTCGCCCTTATATTGTTCCTTTTGGCTAGCTGTCTTTGTATGGTTTTGTCTCTAGACTCGAAGATCGTTAATGGGTTCTAGGTAGATTGATAAGTTTCTATTTCTAGTGAGTTGAGGGTTTTGTGCAACTGCCTACCGTTTCTGGTTGAGAAAAAGTAATACAAACAGGTTAATAGAGTGTTGAATTCATACTTATCTTGATTTTCTTTTTGATGTTGATGAATGTAGACTTGTATATTTTAATTTCTATATTTCAAGTGCGTGTTTATGTAATTTTTTATTATCACGATACAGGTACATCAAGTTCGATTTCAACGCACTTCTTCCATAATCGCAGTGAGTATAAAGTTAACAGAATTCAAATTGAAATGCAATTGTTCTTGTTTAATTGAAATTGTTGTTGTTTCCATTGGATACAGAGTTTAATTTGAACACTAGAGTTGCGTTATAACAAACAGTACGTGATAGAGTTAAGGCGAGCCTTGCTTTTTATTTAAATGTACAGTCAAGGAAATGATTTGAGTAGGAAATTTTTTACATGGTTCGACGTGGATTCAACAAAGTTGCCTTGTCAGAAATGGGAGAACAATTGGTTGAGATACATTGTTCGTCTCCATTTGCAACTAGTAGCTGCGTTGCATCAAGGTATGGATAAGGTATGTATAAGTTAGTTCTTTGCCAAATGCGCCTGACATGATTTCAACTTTGTTTTTCTCAGCATTTTATTTCTTGTTTTTTTCGTCATTTAGTTTTTCTATAAAATAAATTCTAAAACTATTCAGAGATATAGTTTAAGGGTTGTGTAAACTCTTAAACTCTTCAGTAGCAACAAATATGTCTTCAAAGAGAAATTACAGCAAATCTGTCTTCAAAGAGAAATTACTAGAGAACACAAGGCAAAATATGGTTAACAAAATTAAAAAATCAAGACTTTCAAATTTTAAATTGTCTGGAAAATGTTTCTCGTTTCAATAGAAATTACTGTAGAAAACAACACAAAATATGGTTAAAAATTAAAAAAATCAACACTTTCAAATTTTAAATTGTCTAGAAAATATTTCTCATTTCAACTTTGTTTTTCTCAGCATTTTATTTTTGGTTTTTCTCATCATTCAGTTTTTCTGTAAAGTCCTCTAAAACTCTTCAGAGATATAGTTTAAGGGTTGTGTAAACTCTTAAACTCTTTAGTAGCAGAACACAACGCAAAATATGGTTTAAAAAATTAAAAAATCAAGACTTTCAAATTTTAAATTGTCTGGAAAATATTTCTCGTTTTAACAGAAATTACTATAGAACACAACGCAAAATATGGTTAAAAAAATTAAAAAATCAACACTTTCAAATTTTAAATTTTCTGGAAAATATTCCTCATTTCAACTTTGTTTTTCTTAGCATTTTATTTCTAGTTTTTCTAATCATTCAGTTTTTCTGTATAGTCCTCTAAAACTCTTTAGAGATATAGTTTAAGGGTTGTGTAAACTCTTAAACTCTTTAGTAGCAGAACAAAATGCAAAATATGGTTAAAAAAATTAAAAAATAAAGACTTTCAAATTTTAAATTGTCTGGAAAATATTTCTAGTTTCAACATAAATTACTGTAGAACACAACACAAAGTATGGTTAAAAAAACTAAAAAATCAACACTTTCAAATTTTAAATTGTCTGAAAAATATTTCTCGTTTTTCGCCCTACTAACTAAACCATATATTGCTTTTTTTACTCTCGCTGCTTGCTTAGGTGCTTGCAGTGGAACAACCATGAAACATAAATATCACCTCACTTACTGACTCACTTGGCATGTGTTAAAGAGAATAGTTAACGCACATAGAAAAACTACCACCTCCTCCTTCTGGACATGGGAAATCGATAAAAGAGCGTAGAACACAAGTATATGATATGCAAAGTGGTTAACATGCCTGCTGAACAGATGGCAATCCTTGGTATATAAAATTATGTTATTAGCCACATATAAATAAACATTAAATAGTGTAATAAATTTATAAAAGTTGTATGGTAAACATTTCAGGCTTGCATGTAGCCTACGTGATTTCTTTAGAAATCCCACACCCAGCCTCACATCCGTGTGGCCCATCCATCTATATCTTTCCTTGCCCTTCCTGTGTTCGTTGGCATTAAATTCTTATCTGAACGCATGAGAAAAGTTACTAACACAGGATCCATTCGCTACACAAGATCTGAGATAGTGGATGGTGAATAACAGTCGATGCTCTAAGAAGCAGTGAGGTAGTGTCACATCCCATTTTAAACATGCAGTGTATTCTTTGGAGGCAGGACAAGAAGCATATACATGATTAAGAAGCTAATCCACCATGCTACATTTTACCGATTTAAAACACTATTTTAGGTAGAAGCATTCGTTTAAGCATCACAACCACCAGAGGAGAGGGTATGTTTCATGGGGTGCAGTGGGAGGTGTAATGTACCCATTCTTTCCAGCGCGAATGGGCATTCGTTTATTTGACCCCTGGTATGGTTCTCAGGTATTATTGTTGGGGTGGGCTGAATCAATGGAGTTGGCAGCCTTGGAACCATTGCTTAATATGTATACGTATTTCTTAGAATGGTATTAAGAGTATATTTTATAAGACCAGAATTCGTTGGTTACCAATTCTATCTTCATATTGATTATCCATAGCTACAAGAAAAATGTCTCTTTTTTCTATTTATTGAGCTGAACTTTTCATTGGCTTTGAAACCACTCATCTGCTAGGAAATGCGCTTGAATCACCTTTCAGAATTCCTAGAGTGACCACCGCTTGCTATCGTTTTGATTTGTTTTATGTGGGGTTACCGACTCTTTCGACCACTTACTCATAGAATAAGATTGATTTAGGTGATAGCCCCATTAGGGTTAAAGTGTTGATTGCATAATATTTTGAGGCAGTTTCACCTGCCAATTTTAGAAGGTTTCGCTGGTTTTGAAGCCACTCATTTGCTAGGAAATGCGCTTGAATCACCTTTCAAAATTCCTAGAGTGACCACCGCTTGCTCTCGTTTTGATTTGTTTTACGTGGGGTTATCGGCTCTTTCGACCACTTACTCACAGAATAAGATTGATTTAGGTGATAGCCGTGTTAGGGTTAAAGTGTTGCTTGCATAATATTTTGAGGCAGTTTCACTTGCCAATTTTTGAAGGTGTTGATTGCATACTATGTCTTTTAATTTTTTTGTTTCGTAAAAGATGTTTTATCTAACCTAGCTTCTTTATCTAGTTTCCTCTATGCTGAGCTGCAACAAATGTTTCTCTCGCTCTAGAATGTTTCTCTAGCGCCAAGATGGCATCCCTGAGCATATATGAAATATTTCAGGTTTCTGAATTAACATTGATTTAATATTTGTCTTTTTAAGAATTTAAGTATCTCTCTTTTTCAAAGAAATTTGTATAGATTTAATATTTGTTTTTTCAAGCTAATGTATCCACACTATCAAATATCTCAAATTTTTTCAAAGCACTGATTTCATATAAATTCAAATTCAAACTTAAATGCCTCAGTATTTTGATTTTCTTATTTTTTTATTCAAGATTTTTTGCTCAAGTGTCTCACGATTTTTGTATTCAAGATATTTTTTAAGTCTTTCCTAGATATATCCATGGAGTTATAAACCTGAATATGTATAATGCTGACACCATAGAATATCAATATCAATATGATTACAATATTGAACAAATAATTTCAAACCTTTACAAAGGTGATAGTTAGCTTATACCATTTTTATTTTATCTTATCCTATTAGCTTGTAAATAGTGATATCACTGGTTACTATGCAATGAGATATTCAAGCGAGTGTAATTAATAGTTCATAGTTAGATACATTAGACTCGTCAATTTATTCGATGTTAGCAGTATCAAATCCATTGCTAGATGTTGGCCTTAATCTTTTGTAGGCCACCAGTATCAAATCCATTACTAGATGTTGGTTGGCTTTACAGCTACACATATATCGGAATAAAGAGATCACAACCACAATAAGAGGTCTCTCACATGCTAAAAACATATAGCAAGCAAAGGTAATAGAGGCATCAATGAAAGAGATAGTTTGTTACCTAGTTTGAGTTTCAGTTTGAAAACAGTTCGAGTGGAAAATTGGCCGAGCTAAAACTATAGTAAAAGAGCCAATTCAAGCTCTAGCTTCCCATGACCAGAGTTCCTAATTCAATTGCCTAAATCCTGGGCAAGCTCCAGCTTCCCATGACCAGAGTTGTTGATTCAATTGCCTGAAGCCTGGGCACCTAAAGAAGTCACCCGAAGCCTATCCACGTGAACACCTGAATAGGAACATGAAAAGTGAACACGAACAGGAAAAGTGCAGGGGGAAGTTAGGTTAAGTTGGAACTATAGGTGGCAATGCATGGTATGTAGGTGGAAGTTAGAAGACACAGTAATGCATGGTGTGCAGGTGGCAGATCCAAGCTATATGGCATAGTCAATTACCCAAACAAGTATAACATATAACATAGCATTTAACACTCGAGACTAATGTTAGTATTAGTCTAAGCTGCGAACTTATACCATTAATACAACACTTTTAAAAAACAAATAATATATGGTTTGTCTCTGTCTGCCTCGGGAAGAGGCCAAATAACATGGTGAAACCATATGTGATTAAAAGCTTTGATTATAAGTGATGAGTAAAGCTAACAAGCAACTCAACAAGTAGCTCAATTAATGTTTAACATTGAGATATCAATTACTATAGTCCCAGCCGTGCCGACGGCAGGGACTAATAAGGAGTACAAGGATTATGACTTTTGAATTAAAATAAAATAATTTGCTTCAAGAGTTAGAAACTATCGTATCTTATTAAAGAGTTAAGAACACTATTACTTGTAGCGTTCATATAGATTGCATTGATCATGTCAACAATAATCAAGTGCTTATTAGTCCCTACCTCGTTAGGAACTATAACATTCACTTTATGGTTAAGTTTCATTGACTATGCATTATTTGGCTATGTTTTTGCACTTTAACCAAAGTTTCAGGAAAATGATTAATATTTCTATTTTTGCATAAATTCAAAAATAATTATTGAACTTTTAGTAAATGATATTTCTAATTTTCATTTGGACAAGGAAGCTGCGATGCGACATAATTCCCTTGGTTGAGAGTGTTTTTTTACTCCAATGCCTGACAATTCATTTTAAATTTAAAATAAAACTAATTTTGTGAATGGCCATTACATTAGTGAGTGCTCTAACTCTTCCTCTATTATGTTAGCGCTCTGCTCAATGGGGCGAGAATTGATGTTGTTGTTTTGCTAGTTCTCTATTCAATGATGTGAGCATTGATGTAGTTGAATCTTGTTTGCATAGGCACAGGGTGGGGGGTTGAACAAATGTTGAATTAATATTATTATGTGTAAGAATGTTTGGGTTTTTTGCATAGTGAATGTTGTGATACTGATGAACGATGTGGTAATTTGTATGGTTTTTTTGTGCGGAAGAGTATCTATGGGAGAACATGGGTCTTTTGCACTATGTAACGAATGTGCAGAAGGCTTTGTATTTTAAAATTATTATTTAGTAACATTTTTCCAAGTATGAAAATAATTGTACGAAGATGTTTGTGCGAAGTTAGTTGTTGATGCGGCAGCAGGGCACTATTATGTTAATGCCCTATTCAATGATGTAAGAAATAATGTGGTTGCTGGTTGTTTGTATAGGTCTCAGGGGGGTAGTGCTGAACAAAAGTCAAACAAATATTATTATTTTTGCTTGTGCATGGTACATAGTATGTGCAAGAGAGCTAAGGTTTTTTGCATAGTGGGTACTGGGGTCATTGTGTGGAACGTTTACTATGCAGAGGAGGAAGTATGTGTGGGATATTCAAGGTATTTTTTGTAGACGGTGGTGCTAAAAAACTGTAATTTCAATTCTTGTGAAGAAAAATGTTGTGCGGTAAAATGGAAGTGCGGAAGGCTTTGCATTTCTTAATTATTATTTAACAACATCTGGGTGCTAAAAAAATGTAATTTCAATCCGTGTATAGAAAAGTGTTGTGCGGTAAAACAAATGTGTAGAAGGATTTGTCTTTTTCAATTACTATTTAGCAACATTTTTCAGAAGTACAAAAGTAGTTGTACGAAGGTGGTTGTGCGAAGCTAGCTATTCATAGGTATTGTGTGTGGAGGGATTCAAGATATTTTGCTCATAAGGGGGTTCTAAAAAACTATAATTTCAATTCCCGTGAAGAAAAAGTGTTGTTTGGTAAAACAAATGTGCGAAAGGCTTTGTCTTTTTTAATTATTATTTAGCCACATTTTTTCAAAAGTATGAAAGTTGTTGTCCGAAGGTAGTTGTGCGAAGCAAGCTGTTTAGAGGTATCATGTGTGAAGCTTCAAATGTCAATTAAGGGCATTATTGAGTACGAAAGTAGCTGTATGGACGAAGTTGTGCGGAGGTTGTTGTTGTGAGAGCGACGGTTATGCTAAAGTTTTGTTCAATGTTTACTAAATAATATATTATATATATATATATATATATATATATATAATATATATATTATATATATATATATATATATATATTATATATATATATAATATATAATATATATATTTTCATTATTATTTAGGGACATATTTCACAATGTTTAATCATTAATTAATATCATTTTAGAATCTTGCTGCTCGCAGATTTCATGTGTAGAGTTTTGAATGTTAATTAAGGGCGTTATTGAGTGCAAAAGTTTGTGGATGAAATTGTTATGCATGTGCAGATGTTATACAAAAATTTTGTGCAAAGTTTACTAAGATAATAAATATAAAAATCTCTTAATTCTTATTTGGGCACATATTTCATAACCTGTCCTAAGTACACACTTGCTTTATTGATCACTTACTAGGAAGGCACGTATCACTGCGTTTCTACTTCCGTACATCCATCCCTGTCACGTGTTCCATAGATTGTCTATTCACACAAGAAATGCTCTGTTTTCACATATATTCTTTTGTATTATGTTCAAAGTGTACGAAAATGATGTTTCAAGATTTGATGTTTTGGTTCTTATGTGGTTTTCTGAATCCGTGAGAAGATGTGTAATCAGTGAATTGAATGCTGAGATGACTTGTAATTATCTACAACTTTGTTTTCTATTAATCAGAGGACAGACATGAAGACAATGAAAAATATGGATGGAAATTTTATCTTTGTAGCGTGTTTCAAATGCAAAATAGTGGTAGGTGGTAATTTCTAGCGAAACAAGACTACAAATGTTTGAAATAGTTAGAATAGTAAGGGGGGAAACACTATTTGCAGTGATAGACAAAATAATGGAGTGGTAATATTTTCTCTTTGTAAATTTCATTTGGGATCTTGGAGTGTTGTTCGAACTTCTTTTGCCTTATATATACTACTATCTATGGGATACAAAAGTTGTACAATATTGCAAGAGTTTCTTGTTCGCTTTTCGCAATGCTACGAGTTTTTGGTTTGTCAAGATTTTCTCTAAAATACTCTACACTATTCTATAAACTTTGGTTTGCTTGATGATAGTGTGATAAATGAGTATGTCAAGTTATTCGTAAATCAAATTTGGTTCAATTTACAAAGTAGTGGGGAGTAGTTGTGAAGTTGATTCATCGTATAAGGTAATTTTTCTATTTTTTTGGTATTATTGATAGTTTTACGAGTTTTAACTTTCAGTACTTATATTATTTTAGTAATTTTACAAAATAAAGGGTTTAAAATTAAATGTGTCTTTGTGGAATAAGGTTTGTACTGCATCGTAAATGCATGTCAAATTTTGTGAAAAATAGATGTGTCAGGGGTTTCGTAAATCATATTTGGTTCGGTTTTACAAACTAGTGGGACTAGTTGTTAACTTGGGTTGTCATAGAAAGTAGCTAAATATAGGTTACAAATTCACACAAAGAGTTATTTTTTATTAGAATTCGATAATTTGATTCTACTCCATCAAACACTCCCTAGATAGCCAAAATATTGAAGCCTAATAGATGTAACCCAGATTTCCAATTTTTTTGCAGGATTTTAGCAAAAATTATGGCATAATTTCTATTATTTTTGGGCGAATTTGTGGTCTATTTAGACTACTTTATGTGGATAGAGAAATTCTCTATAGGGTTTGTTGGGAAAATTTGATGAAATCAAATGCTGAAAGTGTTTGAATCATTTTTTTTTTTAATTTTCAATCTTGATAGTTGTTATCAAAATCTTCAAATTTTTTTCTGGTTACGGTGTGACGTTATCGATAGCTTTTCAGGTCTTCAAAATTGACCTAAAAAACAAAGGAAGCTCAGGCATGTTGCTAAAAAAATATGGCGCTGAATTTTGTAATTCAATGTTATAATTGTCAATTTTCATCATCTTGGGTGTTAATTGGATACATTAACAAAAAACACAGTGGAAAAAAAACATTAAAAAAAACGGTTAGCATTTCTTACTTTGCCATTTTCAATATCACCGTTGTCTATCTATATTTGAATAGAAAAAGAAAAGATAATTATTATTTTATTATTATTTTTTTTTTTTTTTTTTTTTTTTTTTTTTTTTTGTTTATTGTTGGAAAAGTGACTATGAAGAATATGGCTCACACTCTTGTTGTTGCAAAGTCTTTGGATTATTTCAACTTAAGTGAAGCTAAAGCTATTAAAAGATTTGATAGAGGAAGAATTTTCACATAGCAACTTGAGTCTATGAGATATGGGAACTTGTTTTTGAGAAGTGGAGAGTAGGGAAAACAAAGTCAGAGTGTTGATAAAAAAAGCTAGTATATGTTGGAAAAGTTGAGAAAGAGATCATTACAATGAGAGAAAGACTTAAGCAAAGAGGTGCAAATTATGTGGTGGAAATCTCAATCTTGCACATGCTGTACTAGTGTTACTTCATCTAGTAGTAAAAAAAGAAAGAGAAGTACTGGAAGCAAAAATTTGGTTACCAATAAGCTATCAGGTGGTAGAGTTGATGGAGGGCATCCTCGTAGAGTAACTCTAGAAAGAGTGCATATTTTTGAGTTATTTAGATCTAAGAGTGCACCCACAACATCGATTATTGAAGAAACGATGGATGTGTAAGTTTATAGCATTGTACTATCTAATTGGGTTAATGCTTCTTTGCAAGAAATCCATAGAATAATGGAGGAAATTACTGAAGAGGACATTAGTTTCGATGAGCATTTTGTCACATTGCAGGATGCAAATTATGACAAGGTTGGTAAGGGATTGAAGATTAAAGGAATACATCTTTTTGACAAAAAGGTTGTCGACTAGACATAATTGAATGTTGATTTGTCTTCTATGCAATACCTGGGTTGATGAAATTGTATTAAGCTGGTGGTGAAGTGCTTGCAAATTCTGTTGGTTGATGACAAGTAGAAAATCAAAAGATGAAGGAAAAAATAAAACAGGTAGAAAATGCTTTGAGTGTGAGTAATTTCCTGAAGACTCCATTGGCGATACCTAGCATATCTAATAGGTTTGAGTGATCTAGAATTAAACAGGAACACAACAAATTATAGAGATAATCATAAACATAGATATGCAGCGGAAATAACACATCATTTCATTAATGTAAAATACTGAAATATGCTTACAAACAATAATGGAAATAAACCAGCTAGGGCGGTGGTAGCTTATCTCTGAGAAGAGATGTGGTGGCTACATGCCTCTAAACTGTGTTGCAATGAGGCTCGAAGGCCTATTTATTGTTGAGAAACAATGGAAAACCCTTAACATTCCGAAACCTAACCCTAGAAGATGAAACACCAAAATGTGGGCCCCGTTTAGGTAATTGGTACATCAACTTCCCGAGGTCGTAACTTTGGCATACGATCTCCATTTGACGTGTACAATAGCTCGTTAGAAAGATCTATCCGAGCACTACCAATTTGTAAAGGGAAACATCGGTCCATGTACCCATGTTTCCCCTATATTTCCCAAAAAATGTCGTTTAAGGCCTCAAAACGGCTCCAGAAGTTCAGGACCTGAAAAAATGCTAAAAATAGTAAGTTGTGCTACAATTAAGGAAACTGAAAATGTTGAGAGAAACAATGGTTGGCGTCCAGGTGGACTTGGCAGGTGGCTACCAAGATCTACTTGGATCATTCCTCCCCCCTTAGGAAGCAATGGTCCCCATTGCGTTGAGTTCCTCCATGAGATGAGGAAACTTTTGTTGAACTTGGCCCCTGGTGAGCCACTTGCCCTGGTGACAGAGTTGGCCTGCTTTGACAACTCGATACAGTTGGATATTCTGTTGGCAAGTGTTCCTGATCTATGTGTCCATGATCTGATCAGTTGCAGCTTGTTCCATGCAATTTGGATTTAATTCTGTGGGTGTGAGCTGTTCTGCAATGTCGGATGTGTCTAGCAATGGTGGAAAGTATGGCTGAAAGTGGTCCACATTGAACACTGGGTGCAGGCCAAGGAATGGGGTAATGCTGAGCTCAAATGCATTGTCTCTCATAGCCTTAGTAATGGTGCCAGGACCATATAGGAGTGATCTCAGTTTTCGATAGGCTCGAATAAGGCGTTCCGTTTGTAGATGCAACCACACTTTGTTGCCCACGTGAAACTTGTGTGGCACCCGATGTTGATCATGTCGCTACTTGTACTTGGCATTTGATTTCTCCAGAATGTCATGGAATCGGTGGCGAATATGTCGGATGTGCTCAATGAAGCTGGTTGCCTTGTTTTTTTTGGACTGGACATGAGCCGAATCTATGTCAGTAGCTGCAAGTGGCATGGCCACATCAATGGGGCATGGTGGCTAGAATCCCAAGCCCACCTAAAAAGGACTGTGGCCAGTCGAGCTGTGAAGAGCTCGGTTGTATCTATGCTGAACATAGGGGTGGCTCTCATCCCATGTGCGTGGATGCTTTGAGTTGTACATGCACAAAATGTGCACAATCATCCTATTGACAACCTCTGTTTGACCATCAGTTTGAGGATGTAAGGCTATGGACTTAGTGAGTTTGGTGTCCAACATTGACCAGAGACTAGAACAAAAACATATTGAGGAACTGACTCGTCCTGATCTGAGATGACAGACTGTGGGATCCCAAAGTGCACCCACACTCGTTCAAAGAAGAGTTTAGTAGTGGCTTCTGCTGTGATATTCTTCTTGCAGGCCGCCATAATGGCCATTTTCGAGAACCTGTCGACAACCACAAAAACACAGTCATTTCCATGCTTAGTGGAAGGAAGATCTGACATGTAATCCATGGAGATGGATTCCCAAAGTCAACTAAGGGTAGGTAGTGGGGCATAGAGGCCTTGCTTCTTGATGGTCGATTTGGCAATGGCACATGCAGTACATGATCTGATGTATTCCCAACATCCTGTCGAAGATTCGGCCAATAGAAATACTTTTGCAGTACTGCCACTATTTTCTTGACCTTGAAATGCCCAGTAGCCTGACTGTAGTGTGCTTCCCAAATCATCTTGGCACGCTCGCTTGAAGGAACACAAAGGTGACCCAGGTGGCATAATAGGGCATCCTAGAGGTGAAAATCTGGAACATGCCGACCCTCCAAGAGTGTTTGGTATGTGTGGTCAAATTCTGGGTTGCTTTTGTAGAGAAGTGGCCAATCAGAAGTCTTATGCCCACGAGAGTTGAGCATGGTGGTTAACGCCATGATCGGTGGTCAACTGAGGCAATCCGAAACATTTTTGGTGTTTCCCTTCTTATACTTGATATTCAAAAGGAACTGTTGCAGGTATGTTGACCACTTCTGATGGCGATCATTTTGTAATTTCCCTTGGGTCTGTATGAACCACAGGGGTTAGTGTTATGTGTGGATGAAAATTTCCTTCCCCAAAATGTAATGCTTCCATTGTCGACAAGCTTGCACAATGGAATACATCTCTTTATCATAAGTGGGATACTTCTGGATTGTGTCCAAAAGTGTTTCACTGTGATATGCCACTGGATGCTTGTGTTGAGTAAGGACTGCCCCAATAGCATAATCAGAGGCATCTGTCTCGACCTCAAATGGTTGTTGTAAATCTGGTAACGTAAGCACAGTTGCCGTGCAAAGGTGATATTTCAACTCTATGAATGCCTTCTGTTGAGATTCAGACCAAAAGAATTTTTCTTTCGCTCCTCCCTTGGTGACTTGACTCAAGGGCCAAGTGATATGAGAAAACCCCAACACGAACCCGCGATAGAAGTTGGCAAGACTTAGAAAGCTGCGAAGCTCTATCAGGGTGGTTGGAGATGGCCAATCCCAAATGACTTGGATCTTGGATGGATCCACATGCACCCCCTATTCATCAATAATGTATCCCAGATACTAAACCTAGGTCATTCCAAAAGTGCATTTCTACAAATTGGCACATAGCTTGTGTTGCCTCAGTGTTTGGAGAACCTGTCGGATATGGTGGAGGTGCTCTTCCAACCTCTAGCTAAAGATCAGAATGTCATCCAAGTATACCACTACAAATGAGTTGGTGAATGGCTGCAAGATGCCATCCATTAGCCTCATGAAGGTTGCAGGAGCATTCGTTAATCCGAAATGCATAACCAACCATTCGAAAAGGCACTCCTTGGCTTTGAACGCAGTCTTCCACACATCAGAGGGTTCGATTGATACATGGTGATATCCTGACTTCAGATCGATCTTGCTGAAATATTTCACCCGCTCTAGTTGGTCCAGGAGGTCATCAATCCACGAGATCGGGTACCTATTACAGACAGTGATCTTGTTCAGCGCCTGATAGTCAATACAGAGTCTCCAAGTCCCATCCTTCTTCTGTACCAACACGATCGAGCTCCCACAAGGCGATGAACTCAGACGGATGTGACCTTTTTGCAATAGCTCCTGAATCTGCCTCTTGATTTCATTGTTCTGTAGAACAGAGTGCCAATAAATTGGTCCATTCGGTAGTGGCATACCTGGGGTCAGATTGATGAAGTGCTTGACCTGACAATGCAGAGGAACCCCTGCGGGGTAGGTGAAGATGTCCTCGTACTCCTCCATGACCTTGTCCATCTGTAGTTGTCGTGCGGAGGGGCCTTGTCTATAGGCTGTGGCCACCGTCTTCTTATTTCCTTGAGGGTGTATCATCAGGAAAACAAATTTCCTGATTTTGGAAGTGAGCTTACTGCATTGTTTTGCAATAACCAAAGAGATGGCGGTAGGCGGTTCTACCTCTGGTATCCTGTACAACTTATTTCGCAATGTCATAATAACAACACGGGGCCTTGATTCATACAAAGCATGTCGCTTCCACAAGTATGGTTGTCCTAATAATACATCACAAACTTCAAGGGGAGCAATGTCACACAATACCTCATCTGTGAAGGGCTTGATGTTGTCTGGAAGGTGACACTGCTGGCTCACACAAAGATCCCGTCCTTGGTTAAGCCACTCGATGGTGTACGGTTGTGGATGTGCTGTGGTCGGTAAGCCCAACCGCTTCACGACCTCTGCTGAAATGTGGTTCTTTTGGCTCCCGTTATAGACAATGAACTGTAGCGGGGAGCCCTTTACCCACATCTGGGAGTGAAAGAGACGCTCCTCCTCCTCTGGATCTTTGGGTTCATTTTTCTAGATCTTGGTGGTAGCAACAGTGGCGTTGGGATTCGCATCAATGATCTGCTTCCCTTTGTCATTCCCCTTGTCGGGTTCTGACTCAGAGTCAGAACAGGCATTTGATTTTGAAACCTTTAGCTTAGCCACCAGTGACTGCTTGGCTCGACACTCACTTGTGTTGTGAGTGGAGCTCTTATGGAACTCACACCATTTTCCCGTGTCCTTTTTCGGCTTCACGACGCTGTTCTTTGCTTGAAGCTTTGGTGGGTTTTCTTGGGCTACCCTACCTTGGCTTTGTCCTTTGTTTTGTGGTTTAGGGGCACCTTTCCCTTTCTTTGGATTCGCAGATCCAAAGTCTCGCTTCTTTTGTTTAAACTTCTGCTCAACCTTGATGACATATCGGTATACTGTGCCAAGCGAGGAGATGTTCAAGAATTTTATTTCTTCCTGGATGTACTTATGCAGGCAACCATGGTATTTGAGTATCAAATGCTGCTCCGTATCCTTAATAACCAACTTTGTGCGAAGGGTATGGAAAAGATTGGTGAACTTCGGCACGTCTTGGTCCGTTCCCTGCCGCAGCGTGGTGCACTTTATGTATTCATCCTCATAGCTTCCGACAGGGTAGTACTGCTCCTTGATGGCATCACGGAATGAATTCCAGGTGGGTGCGACTGAAAATAGTGAGCTGATACTTTCATCCTTCTACTCGCAGTAGGTTTCCAGCCAGTCCTTGACGTGGTGGGCTGCTTTGAAAAGAACGAAAACAATATTTTCTGGAATCGAAAATTCATGAACAGAAAAATAACCCTCTAGCAGATTTAACCATTTATCTATGGCATCTGCATCTATTTGACCCTCAAATATGGGGATTTCAAAATTAACTTGTACCTTAAAGGGCGTGGCATTTCCAGAGTAGCTGCTGGAAGCCAATGCGTCGCTTCTGGGTAGCCGCTGAAGGATCTGGGTAAAGCTGTCCATCATCGCATTTCGTTGTCGCTCAAGGGCTTCGTCGAGCAAGATTTTGATAGGATCTCCTGCCCCCTCATCTTTGTTCTCATCCGCTATGGGAGGCCATTGGGATTTGCGAGGCTGGTCTTGCAAGGGTTCGACCAGTTCAAGCCCTAATTCCTTATATCCCGATCTTGTTGGGGACATGAAAAGAAAAATAGAGAAAAGAAGCAGACCGCTCTGATACCATTGATCCGGACTTAAACAGGAATGCAACAAATTACAGAGATAACCATAAACACAGATATGTAGCGGAAATAATACTTCATTTAATTAATGTAAAATACTGAAATATTCTTACAAACAGTAGTGGAAATAAACCAGCTAGGGTGATGGTAGCTTATCTTTGAGAAGAGATGTGGTGGCTACATGCCCGTGAACTGTGTTACAATGAGGCTCGAAGGCCTATTTATTGTTGAGAAACAATGGAAAACCTTTAACATTCTAAAACCTAACCCTAGAAGATGAAACACCAAACTGTGGGCCCCGTTTGGGTAAATTAGTACATCAACTTCTTGGGGTCGTAACTTTGGCATACGATCTTCGTTTCACGCGTACAATAGCTCGTTAGAAAGATCTATCCGAGCACTACCACTTTGGAGGGGGAAAAATTGGTCCATGGATCCATGTTGCCCCCATATTTCATAAAAAACGTCGTTTAGGGCCTCGAAACGGCTCTGAAAGTTCAGGACCTGAAAAACTGCTAAAAATAGTAAGTTGTGCTACAATTAAGGAAATCGAAAATGTTGAGAGAAACAATGGTGGGGGTACAGGTGGACTTGGCAGGTGGCCACCAAGATCCACTTGGATTATTCATCCCCCTTAGGAAGCAATGGTCCCCATTGCATTGAGTTCCTCCATGAGATGAGGAAACTTTTGTTGAACTTGTTCCTTGGTGAGCCACTTGCCCTGGTGACAGAGTTGGCCTGCTTTGAAAACTCAATACAGTTGGATATTCTGTTGGTGAGTGTTCTTTATCTATGTTTCCATGATCCGATTAGTTGCAGCTTGTTCCATGCAATCTGGATTTAATTTTGTGGGTTTGAGCTATTCTGCAATGTCGGATGTGTCTAGCAATGGTGGAAAGTATGGCCGAAGGCAGTCCACATTGAACACTGGGTGCAGGCCAAGGAATGGGGGAATGCTTAGCTCAAATGAATTGTCTCCCATAGCCTTAGTAATGTTGTAAAGACCATATCGAAGTGGTCTCAGTTTCCGATAGGCTCCAGTAAGGCGTTCCTTTTGCAAATGCAACCAGACTTTGTCACCCACCTGAATCTTGTGTGGCTCCCAATGATGAGCATGTCGCTGCTTGTACTTGGCATTTGATTTCTCCAGAATGTCATGGACCTACTGGTGAATATGTTGGATGTGCTCAATGAAGCTGGTTGCCTTGTTTGTTTCAGACTGGACATGAGCCAAATCTATGTCAGTAGCTGCAAGTGGCATGGCCACATCAATGGGGCATAGTAGCTAGAATCCCAAGCCCACCTAAAAAGGGTTGTGGCTAGTCGAGCTGTGAAGAGCTCGGTTGTAGCTGTGCTGAACATAGGGGAGGCTCTCGTCCCATGTGCATGGTTGCTTTGAGTTGTACATGCACAGAATGTGCACAATCATCCTATTGACAACCTCTGTCTCGCCATCAGTTTGAGGATGGAAGGCTGTGGACTTAGTGAGTTTGGTGTCCAGCATTGACCAGAGACTAGACCAAAACGTGCTGAGGAACTGACTGTTTAAAATTGTGCAACAAGAAATGCTTGTTGAGAATGCAACAAGATGATGGAGCTTAGTGGAAAGGAGTCGCATTCACTAAGTGGTCCCCCAGGCAAGTTTTGGCGCAAAGTCTATTTTTAGACATAGGGATCAGGGTCTATGAGTTGTAGGATGCTGTTTATGGATGATTGGTCATGTTGGGAAAATAGAAGGACTTATATTTTTTGGATCACAGCGGTGTGATCAGAGTCTATTTTTAGGCTGTTAGGTAAAAATAGAAACAATCAAATATTATTATCCCTTAGTAATATTTGGACTCTAAACTTCATCTTATTCTCTTGGAGCACTTCAGTTGGAGCTACAGATGTGGCACATGCAACTGCCTGAAGGAATCACGTGGTTACCTATGGATTGACTGAGCTATTGCATGAAGGACTTCAGTTAGAACTCAAGTGGTTGTGTTCAGTTTGACTTAGTTGAACTAGTTGTATTTAGTCTAACTGGCCAATAGACTAAGTGATGAGTTGTGTGAATTAGTTATTAATTAATTCACTAATTATTAACTCATAATGCAATTGAAGAATACATCAGTTAAATCAGTGCATGGATAGTTCAATGGAGACAAGTGTTAGAGGTAAGTGAAAGGGTGAGTTGTGACTATCAGTTGTGCATGAGATCTTGCACAATCAATGGATTGAGTATGCCCATGAGAATTGTGCAGTATGTGCCCAGTATTATAGCTTGTGCTCACGTGATTTCCAGTGTGAGTGATTTTCCAAGGTAAATAGAACTTGGAACGAGTTTGGATTTATTCATTCTCAGCAGGTATTGTGCAGTGGAGGCAGGCAAGCAGCGGAGGAGATTTGGAGATCAAATCTGAGCTGTATTGTGTGTAACAGGTGGAGATAGTGCTGGATACTTGTGAAGAGTATTGTACTATGTATTGTTACATGTTCTCAATCAATATAATATACAGATAGTTGGGGTTTTTAGAGAGATGCTTTCCCCGGGAAAATACTGTGTTGATATGCGTGATTGATGCTTCTATGTGCGCATGTTATTGTTTCTGTTTCTGTAAATTGATGATCAACGTAGAGGAGGTTATGTATTATGCATGTATTCCACAATAGTGTATAATCAGGATAATCTCTGTGAATATGTGTCATATTATTCAAAATTTCTACATGGTATCAGAGCTAGTTGATTTGTAGAAAAAGTTTCTACATGGTATCAGAACTGGTTGATTTGTAGAAGAGATTTCTACATGATATCAAAGCGTAGTTGATCATCGGATCTATTATTCAGAAAGTGTTTACATTTTATTTCTTCAGGCAGAGTATGTAATCAGGCCAGGTAGCCTCTGGATTCATCCTTCTTTTGGAAGGTGAGATATCCGGTGAATGCCCATACAGTCGATCTCTGTAC